>JAPMOR010037475.1:132095-248357 GCA_026543865.1 Argiope aurantia | reverse complement strand
ATATATATATATATATATATATATATATATATATATATATATATAAAGCCGCAAATAATAATTTACGGCTATTAAGTATAGCTTAAGAAATTGCACAAAGAGAGAAAATGTAGTTAATACTAATGAATAATAATTATAGTACTTAAATGAACTGAAAATCTCGTATATTTCGAAAACGGATACCTCATTAGGTGCTAATCCCTCAATGACTGAAAGACAAAGAAATATCAACAAAACATTCTTTTTATTTGCTTTCTTTCCTTTTATTTGTATAAATAATATTTAAGCGTTTTATATCATCAAAATTATTTTTTCTATTCAGAATGAATATATGATGCCTCATAAATTCTCTTTATGGAAGAAAATAATATTATGAAAATTCATGTCTGTAGCTGCCTTTTAAATTTTTTTACTGCTAAACACATATATTCAGTTATTGATGTTCTACATGTTTTGTCAAAGTTGTTTGCTGGATTGGTTTTTCTTTTCACTCTTTTTTTCGCCAATAACGTGGTCTCATAAGTTCTCTTTAATTTGTCATTTACATCGGCAGTGGAAACAAATAATCGCCAGGTGTGACGAAAGTTTATGCCTGCTTTAGTGGGAACAATAAGTATCAAACCATACAGAAAATAATAAGGAAACTATCAAATGGAAAGAATGAGAAGGTCAGAGAAATAAGAATAATGTAAAAAAAATTCTAAAGCCTATTGTTTCACTTGCATGAAATTCTATATAAAAAAATTCATTTGTCTTCTCATCTGAATAGCTTTATTTTAGTAGCCAAATATTGAATTTGACTACATTTATTTTTACTTTTGAAAGAACAGAATAAGATTTGTAGGAGGAGTTGATTATTCAGAGAAATCTTTTTCTAGCAATTACCTGCCGAGGATTTCAATATTACGAACATCCATTTGATATTTTAATATTCCTACTACAAGAGATATTCTAAAGCTTTAATTGTAGAGCATCGCTTATAAAAGGAAAAAAAAAAATCACGGGAGTCATGTTTTCGCCTTTTCTAGAGTCCCATACCATTTTCTAGGCGACAATTATGTAACACCAATGAAATAAGAATTTATTAAATTAGAAAAAAAAGAACAAAATTGTTAACAATAAATTTCCACAATTATCATGATGCTTTATTACTGCTTTCCCATAATATTTGTCGCCTTATTGGCTAATTAGATTTACAGATATATTTTTAAGAAATGCTGAAAAAATGGCCATTTCAAAGACTTTCTGCCACAATGATTTTGATGATAAATGCGGTATCTTTGATGATAAAAATTAGAATTTTGAAAAAGCGTGAATTATTAAACTATCATTTTAGGCACTACACTACAGTAGATGCTGTGATGCGATCACGGAATAATTAATTCTGCATTCGGTTTGTTGATAGCATTGCGCGACGCTGACGTCTAATCCTGTTGTTGATTGTGCTGTGATTTAATTAGCATTTTTTTTCGTTTATACGCTCGACAATTTTTTGCTACACATGTACAAAGATGCAAGCTTGTAGAAAAGAATTTCTATAACTTTCTTGCATGGGGATCATATTTTTTATCATATAATTTTATAAATGCACGAAAATGTTTAAGGTAGATTTTTAATAAAAAGATTAATCATGTTTGGAATATAATTCCAAACATGATTGGAAAAATGATTATTGTCATATAAAATTCCTCTACACAGATTGGAATGTAAATTTAGTTTAGAAAATACTTTTCATTTTTTTTCAATATTTCAATTTTTTCCTTTTTTATGAATGTGGTCTAGCTCCTGTATTGTGTTCATTGAATTTTTCAGCTTTTATGTTTTTGTTTTGACCTGCACATTTTTAATCAAAAAATATCTTCCACTTCAATACATTTATAAAATCATGCTGTGAACTCTTTTTTTTTGAAAGGATTTATATTCAAATGCGAATATTAATATTCAAACAAATTTTATTTCAAATTACACAGCATTACAAGGTTATAATATGAAATATATGTGTAAAATTATCATAAAAGCAACATTAGTACCAATTATTTCATTTATTAATGTAAAAACTCAATGACATTTTCCTCGGCTACGATAACACTTCAAATTAATTGAATTCAATTCAAATCAAAGGAATTAAAAGAAATACATAGAAAGAAAAATGCAATCTAGCATGCTTTGCTGAAATCCTTGTAGAATATTAAATGTAGATTACTAAATGGACAGCATGCATTACTTTTTCTATAAAATTTCGACGAGTGCTGGTTCGTTTTTGAAATGATGAAACTATTTGTAATTAACAATATTTAATTAAGAGTTCCATACTATTCATGACCGAACGCTCACCATAGAACGCCAACCACGCAACGAGACGAACAAGAATACATAAAGAACAAAAATCAGAATCTATACAGAAGAATGGTTGCCACAATTGACATGGCGAGATTAACAAGATTTTTGTTTGATATTTAACAATCCCCGACTCAAAAATTATTTTCTATTACAAAAATTTGAAGGAAAAAAAAAGGAAACATTTGGGTTTAAATTATTAACACATGCATGAACATTCATGTTTCATATCATGTACATGCTTATGATAGATCATTAGAAATATTTAAAGTATAATGTAATTGAATGAATGTAATACTGATCGTTCATGAAAAGAAATTCAGCAAGGAATAAAGACATTTCTTAAAAAATGGCTAAAAATGACATTTGTAGATTGTTTTGAAAATGTAGTTAATTCACGTTACTTTTCCCGAATAAATTTCAGCTTGATGCAAAACCTCATTTCTTTCAACCGTATTATGGTAATTTACTTTTGCTGTGCGTTTCAGTCTTAGATACCTCAAACTCTAAGCTCAATTATGGATTCAAAAAGAATGATGAGGTAGGCTTAAAAAATTCGAAAGCAAAATTAGAGCTTTTCAAAACTCGAAACTTAGTTCAATTTTCAGGTGGAAGATTTATCTTCTTTCGCTTCTGCGCATTTTACAAAAGGAAAGAAAAAGCTGGACTATCAATCAAAGGACCCTCACCCTTTTCTTGCTTTCCGAAACGATTACCATAGTTTATTTTGCCTCACACGCATTGGCAAGAAATAGGAAGATGCAAATGTTATTTTCCAGTGGATCATCAATTGCACCGATATCCGTGATTGAATTACCAAATACTTCTTGATGGATGATCGCCAAACACTGAGGGTGAAAATATGCGACCGATGATAATGACTGTTTTTCTTCTTTTTCTTAAATGGTGATAAATCTTCTGTAATTATTCGAAAAAAAAAATTCTGAATTTTGAGAATATCGTTGGAAAAGAATTTGAAGTTCTTTCGTGATTCTTAATAATTGGGAAATACGTGCTTCAAAGTGCAGAAAAGATAAATATTTGTTATCGTTTCGTCACGCAAAAAACATTATTTATTGCTTATAAGTAATAAAGAAAATGATAATTGACTGTAAATTTTGCTAATGGCTCTTATAAAAATAGGTAATTTCTAATTAAATCTGATTTTTTATATGAAAGCTTGGTTTATAAAAGCAAGACACGACGTATTTACATTTTATAAAATGTGAAAACATCAAATAATGTGTAAATTATATTTTCATAGTAAAAATTATATATTCCAAATTTTTTACTTAAATATAATAATTATTACTTCATCTTTAATTATTATTAATAATTATCCTTAACTATTATTTCATCCCTTCTAATCATTAGAATGGGTATGTGTATGACTGATAATATTCTACGTGATAAACCATCGTACCAAGGTATAACCAATACTTTAATGTTAACTGAGTTCTTCCAGTTCTCATTATATTTTCGTAAATTTTTTTTTGTAAAATGTTAATTTTTATTGAAGTTCAGCCTCTCTTTGTTATTTTTACATCTAAATCTTACTTCTACCTTCGAGTTACTTTTGTAGGATTATAGGATCCATTTTAAAGTTTATTTTCTCAACCCAACTTTCGATTCTTAGATTCCATATTTATCGCTTACTGGACTTTCCCTAAACTGAATGGGCATTAAGCAATACATATATATCTTCATTGTGACCCATATATAAATGTAATCCATACATGCCACCCTTCGTACATTATCTGAAAACTGAAACAAAATCCCAAAGCAATAATGACAGAACAATGTTAAAATGAATCAGGCGATGAATTCCCAACCCATTCAGTCTTTAAACTACATCTCACACAAGCAGCACTCATGAAACTAAATCACGGATTTCTATAAAACATTTTATAACTAGTAATACAACATACACACACACACGCATGACATTTTTTCCTTACTGTCTTGCAACGTCGTTGCTTTTAAACCATAAATTTTTTGACAAATTCTTTAACAAATATCTCTTCAACATAATAAGCAATATATATCATATGCAGAAAGATTATAGTCGGTGCAATTATAATCAATTTAATTTGCTTTTCTGCATGAATTTCTTCAAGTGGCCAGAGATGGAGTGAAAATGGCAACTATTATTTTTTAGCTATTATTTTGTAAACAGTATTGGAATTTATTTTGGAAACAAAATATATTCTGGAAATCATGTGATTACCAAAATTATTTAAAATATTTATATTAAAATTGTTAGATGGTATAATATTAAATTTTGGGTAAGGTGTTATAAGAAAAACCTAAATAATATATTAATGAGAACTTACTTCGTTTATGTATTACGGAATTATTCTAATGTTAATAACTGTTAGATTTTAACAAACAAAAACGAAGAATACAATGTTTTAAAATATTATTTTCAAAATATTTATTTATTCTTTTTCAATTATTCACATAAAAAGTAGTTTCAGAGACATGGTGTCAATGACTCCATAAATAACAAAAAAAAAAAAAAAAAAACTTGTTCATAGGCACTTGTTCATACTTAGACTTTGGTCAACATATTGCTGAAAGAACAGCTTGAAAGTACCGAGGAGATTATTGTATTCAAGGACAAAATACCACCTCACAATAATAGTTAATGAATAACAAGGAGTAATTTTGACTCCCGTCAACGTCATGAATTAGATAAATGAATATTAATGAAGTAAAAAAGAAGTTTCATTTTAATTTTGGAATTTTATATGAATTCCACCTGAAAAATAAGAAACTCACGTTATCCCGTGTTATTAGACATTAGATGACTTGGTTACAGTTACGTTTGAAAGTGAATGCTCCTTTATTTTATGTGTCTCCTTTAGCAAAAGTCAGATATACTATAATATTAAAATAATAGGTAAATGCCAAGGTGCCTAAATATATGAAGCACAGTTTGGTATTTAAAATGAGTTGCTTATGGAACTAACCACTGTTATTGCTACTATCGAATTTGATGATCTCCAAAGATAGTTAATTACATATAAAAACATTTCAAATTCCCAAACTTAGTTGGCATTGGAGTTATATTGTTATCCGTATATTTCTCTCATCATCTTTATTCTCAATGGATGCGATTATTTTCCGTAATGTTGACATTTTTCAGCAGCTTTATAGCGTGATTATACATGTTATACATCCTTTAAGTACATGGATAGCATTTGATATTGTTGCTTATCTGTAATACTGTTAACTTGCTTTGTTAATCTTTATTTTAAGGAATAAAGAATTAAAAACATAATGAATGGATGATAAATGGATTATTCAACGAAATATTAGGCCTTGGCGATGGTTATCGATAAAAATGGGGCTCTGGAAAATGTAAGAAATATGATGCTATCTCTATTAGAAATGGAGATTTGAAAAATCTTCTAGGAAATTCCATGATTAATTTTAAAGAATGGAGAATTAAAGATATTATAAATGAATTAAAAATTTAGCATTCAATGACCTAACATGCCCTTAACAATGGTTACTAACAAAAATAGGATCTGGATATTATAGGAAATATGGATCTATCTTTATTAGAAATGGAGATTTAGAGATTCTTCTAGGAAATTCCATAATGTTTTGTCTTGTAAGGAAAATTTAAAATATATCAAATGTCTGTTATTCTATCTCTAATTCTTGTTTTTCCAGATTGTTCCTTCTTATCGTGTCATTGACTGTTGTAAAAGGTATACAGTTATATAATTTATTATTAATAATACACAATGGTTTATAATACCAAACTGCTTTTGTTGTAAGTTTCTATGAATGTTATATTTTGAGTGCGCTTCTTCTGCTCACACAATATGTGTTTCGTGCTTTATTTTGAATCCAAAAAATTATTTTCCGTTATCCAATACGTTGGTCTTCTTTCTATGCAAACTCACCTGACGATTAATTTACTTTTTGCAAAATTTAAGCTCTGACATTCCTGTATCACTACCAGAATCAGTTTCATCCGCTTTGCAATCAATAAGTGGGTAGAGATTACTCAAAGTGTTCTATGTCTGAAGATACTTGAAGTGTCTATTTAAAAAGAATCGTTGACTCTAGGAGTTATCAAATACTTCCTTGGCATTTCGTACTCCATTTAAATGCTAAATTTGAAACAATTCTTGAAGATGAAAATCAAAATTAATAATACAAGAATGTTAGTTTTAGCTGTAACTACATTCAAATTAGTTTTCATCAAGTGATTTAAAATTGAAAATGGGCTAACTCTTAACCGGGGAGATGAAAATTTAGGACTTAACTGGGGAGGTGCGGTCTACGACACCGCATTTTCTGTACACTCAAATTAAATTTTCTAATGAAAGAATTAATATGAATATCTGCCAAAATATTCTGAAGATATTTTTCTTGATGTATAAATATATTAAAAAAATTTTTCAGAACTTATTACCCTTGAAAAATTGTCTATGAACAAACATTTTCTTCTGAAGTTACATGTTACAACTAATAATATTCTTGAAATAATATATTATTTCTTACTTTTAAATTCATATTTATATTTCCAGAATACAAAGGTATAAAAAATATATAATGGAAAATTGGACAATTATATAAAAAATAAAAGAACTGTCAATGGGTAAAAGTGGCATTTTTGTAAAGGCATCATTTCTACGTAGAAAGATGTGAACATTCGTGGCATGGCTTTCGAGGGCATTTTAAACATACAGATTAAGTACTAGCATAAAAATCAATTTCTAAATTCTATTGATATTTCTCTTGGTATATTAGTATATTTTAGAATTTTTTCAAATTACATTATCACATGTTACATTATACATGTTACATTATTACATTACATTATCAAATTACATTTGAACATACGTAATAGAATCAGTCGAATGCGAACTTTCATCAGAAAAATCTTCTGTTTAATTATCTTCATCACTAAAATTACTTTCTGTTTCATTTAAAAATCTCTTGGACCAAGGATATTTCTTGGATATTTCTTGGACCAAGTTTTAGAGACATCTTCTAAGCCTTGTATAATAGAATACTAAAAGGAAAGCGCGATCTCACAGACGTCGCGGAAAGAAATAGCTAAAATATTTAAAAAATCCTCTGCTGAAACAGATTGAAAAAGTATGCGTGTAGTGAAGTTTATGAAACAGGAAGCTACTAGGTCAATCCATTCGACTGAGCTAAAAGTAGAATATGGGGGACCGAAAGTCCATCCATAGCAGTCTGATATACCGCACCTCCCCAGTTCAAGTTTAACACCATTTCGCATAATAAAAGGTTATTTCCCGAAAAAATAGATATAATGATAAGTTAAACAGACTATTTTATTTGGAACTATCTATTTCCTCATGAGATATTTGCATACCTATTATAATGACAAATTTATGAGAACAATGGTAATCATGTAAAACGAAAACATTATTTATAGAGAACAATACAAATCATGTAAAAAAAGAATTCATTTCTAACTTAAATGTGTGAAATTAACAAAAGGAAAAGAAAGGAAATGAAAAAAGTTTACTCACGGCAACTTTCGACAGTTTTGCTTTTTGAAATCTACATCTTAAAATTACCTTACTCACTTATTCGATTTTCTGAGCGAAGTAATTAAAAAACTGTCCAAATTAAGTCTTAAGCAAAATGTGAGAGGAAATAAAAAAAAGAAAATGAAACTGTACACCCAATTTAAATAAACCTGATGAAAAAAAAACCTTTTTTTTGCAATTATTCGTCAGTTTGTCGAAATGAAACCAAGTAATTAAAAGGATATTTTCAGCAAAATTTATTGTGAAATAAAATGAAAAACTTTTTTTTTGCATTCCATACAAAAGCTTTTAAGAAGAAAAACTTCCCCTTAAATTTATCGACTCACTTTAATTTCTTTACAAAAAGTAATAGTTTCATACATATTAAATAATCGATTGTCAACTCTCTCTTCTAATTAGATTGTTGAAGCGTTTGTGGAACAAAAAGAAAGGAATAATATACAGGGTGTTTCAGTGAACCGTTTCAGAACTTCTAAGAGGGGTAGGGTATATCCTGACAATTCGAAATCATATAGAAATGTGGGGTCGGAAATGCTTTCCTGAAGCGGTGTTGCACACAGAAGCACCATAAGGAAAAGAGACCGTAAATGAGAAATCGTTTTAATAATACATGAAAAGAAGCAAAAGGTACATGGATTAAAGTAAGTGTTCGAAGTTTCTTGCACGGGCTACAATGCACGCCTCACATCTCCGACGCATGGACATCCGAACATTCTGGAATACTCCAGGCATATCTCGAATCTCTCCGGCAGCTACTACGATTCTTGCAACGAGCTCCTCAGCAGTGTCAAGAGGGGTGTAATAAACTAGCGATTTCATATGACCCCAGAAATAAAAATCAAGACATGAAAAGTCGGGTGGCCGAACAGGCCAACTCACGGGATCCCCACGTCCGATCCACCGTTGACCCGACTTATCATGTCTTGATTTTTATTTCTGGGGTCATATGAAATCGCTAATTTATTACACCCCTCTTGACACTGCTGAGGAGCTCGTTGCAAGAATCGTAGTAGCTGCCGGAGAGACTCGAGACATGCCTGGATTATTCCAGAATGTTCGGATGTCCATGCGTCGGAGATCTGAGGTATGCATTGTAGCCAGTGGAAGAAACTTCGAACATTTACTTTAATCTATGTACCTTTTGCTTCTTTTCATGTATTATTAAAACGATTTCTCATTTACAGTCTCTTTTCAACGTTTTACAACGTTAAATTAAAACAAAGGTATTAAATTTTTATGACAAGGAAATAATTTTT
The DNA here is from genome assembly GCA_026543865.1 of Argiope aurantia. NCBI lineage: Eukaryota > Metazoa > Arthropoda > Arachnida > Araneae > Araneidae > Argiope > Argiope aurantia. Next base: position 239,218 of record JAPMOR010037475.1, on the reverse strand, counting down.
TACTTGCTATTTATTAGTTTTTTTCGCAAAACAATAAAATAAATAATTCTTTGTAGACACTTTTTTAAGTGCAAAGCTTAAACCAGTTTGAGGTTTTATCAATAATCACAGAAGAAAAAGTGTTCTATTTGGGGCATATAAACCTAAGTTCCGTTCCATATGATTCTGCGGCCTCTGATCATTTTTCAGACCAAAATAGGGGTTGATTTGTGGAAATGGGAAGTTGATTATTTGACCACCAGGAGTTAAATATGGCTATTGCAAGTTGTGTTTCTCTTTCAAGGCTATATTTTTCATCCGCTTCGATGACGAGTACAAATTCACCTACGAAAGCTTGGTTATGTACGTTTCCTTGTCAGACCTGCTTAAGAATTTCGATGGCTACGATTTTTCACAAAGCCGGACCACTCCATGATTCTTGAGGCCAGCCTTGTTTCTGGTCTTTTATGGCTCTATCATCAGGAATAAATAGGGTTACTTTCCTGTTTTCGAGATGGCTATGAAAGAGATAGATGTTTATAGACATGTGCTGGCATCCAGACTTTTACGAATTGCTTTGTGTTGCAAGTTGATAATTGAGAAGACTAAGACACGTTTGCCCTCTTTTCTTACAGCTTGAATTTTGCTTATCATCTTATGGATGGTTGTATCTACTGATTTGGATTCTCTAATCCCATGTTGACTCTCGCTAAGGTTATTGGTGTCTCAAGATGACATGTTGACGTTTGAGTCACCAATTTCACGAACATTTTCCCGATTGTTGAAATGGATCGATATGAAGATGCCAGTCTCTGGTCTTTTCCTTGTTTCTGGAATAAACTAATATTTCCTATTTTCGTGGAATCTGGGGAGTATCTTACTTCTAGGCACTTATTAAAGAGGGTCGGAAAGATATTGTGAAAGCGCTTTTGTATAATTTTAATAAGGAGGTTGTTTATTCCATCAATACCGGGATCTTTATCTGACGGAAGACGGTCTACTACTATTTAAATTTCTTGGAGGCTGTAGTGGCTGCGTCGAAGTGTTTTAGTTCAAATAACAGGGGATGGGAAAATATGGTCCAGGAGGGTTTGTGCAGCTTCTTTCAGACTTCCGTTTGGGTCACTGTATATCATGTATGGGATTTGAGTTGGGAAAACTGATTTCTGAAAAACGGCTTTGTAAAGCTTTCCATATGGATTGGAGGCTGTACTGCTGAAATTTATCCAGCTCATATTTTTTCGCTAGTTTAATACGCATTTTATAATTAGTTTTCTCTGGTTATTTATGCATATAATTAATTATTTGTAGATTTATGTTGATTATTTAGACACGTGGAACCAACGATCTTCAAATATAACCAGAATAAATAACACATGCATTAGAAGTACAACAATCGAACATACATGACTGTAAGAATATAGTGCTATCAATTATCAAAATTTATTTTGGAATTTATTATAAAAATAAAGAATTTTTAAGGTTTACAGAAATTTATATAAATTGATATCAAAAAGCAATATTATATATTACTTTCTTTTAAATCTCAGTAATATTTCGGATTAATGCTCAACTGTGTTACTAACTTTATTAATCAGTAGCAGATATAACGACACAAAATGGTTTCAAATGTTAATACCTTCCATGTAACAATTTTCTCTCAATTTTTGAATTCCTCAGCAACTCTTATTTTTGCAAAATTTTATTTGTATACTTGTTATTTAGAACCTTGAAAAGCTTTTGACATGAGAGATACAATTACAATATTTGAAGCTGAAATTTTATTCAAATTAGAGCCCTTAGAACATAACAGGAAAGATTTCTAATTTTTTTAAAATTAAATTTTGACCTTCTTGAAACTGATAAATAAACACAAAAATGTGAAATGAATGAGACAATATTAATTTTTTGAAAATATCTATTTTTTATTCATTATTCAAAACTGATTTAAGAAGAAAAAATATTTAATCACTACAAAGTATCTGTATCAATTATTTCATCAGCTTTCTGACGTTCGATTAATCAATAAAAAGTTAAGCATAATCATTAAAATAAAGATTTAAAATGGAAAAAAAATACGTTTTATCTAATAAGATTCTTTAGTAATCGTGTCTAAGATTTTAAAATATTCAGAATTTAATGCAAATGTGCTTTGTGTTGCAAAAGTTTTAAGCTCTATAGTTGGATTTAAATTACTCTTACTTAGTCAAGAATCTAGAACTAAAAATGCAGTATTGATATATTATCTGTGCTAAATTACAAGGTAGCTATAAAATATCGTTACGATTACAAAACGATGTTATTTTATATGATCAGAAAATAATAAATTTCAAATGTGCTAATTTGGTGAACATTATAAATTAAACTTTATATTGAAATAATTTTATTGGAATTCATCGCCATTATTATTTATAACCATACATAAAAGCTTACGACATCATCTGATTGTTGCAAGGATCAATTTTAGAAAAAAAACTACCTTCATTTGTGAAATATGAAACTTTTGAAAGAGTCTAGATATTTGTTCTTTTTACATTCGTATTTTTTTATTTTCTAAATGCAAGAGTTTAAAAGAACTAAATTAGAAGAAGGTGGCGAAAGTTTTGCTTGGTAATATTTAGACAATGGACATGCATAAAAGATTTCTTTTTTCTTGGCTTATTGCAATAATGCAAAATTATTTCTGAATCTTTTTTTTTATTCAATATATCAGCATGTGATAGCAAATCTGCAAACAATATTTCATGCTTTTAATTTTTCGGATTAGTTGATCCTTGATCTATGAACATCAGATGCGATTTTCTTTCGTTTACCATTGCGATCCATGTCTTAGCAGAATTATTGTTCATAGAGCATTTAAAAGTTCGAAGATTTATAGATGTATTACCAAATCTCCTTGAATAAAAAAAATTGTCAGGGAAATTGTCAAATTTGACAGCATAACATTATTTGATGAAAAGTACCTTTATATTGGTATATATTATTAAGTCAATACTTTTGCCACCATATCTACTTAGAAATATCTTGTATTTATGTAAACTTTTCAATATTTATGTGGCAGTTAAACCTTGAAGATTCTTTTGCGAATACTCTGAAAAGCAATGGATTCTCTTTTGATCATCTGCTTTATTCTACGTCTTTATTTACAGATATTTTATTCGTGAAATGTTCAGATTTCTTTGTGACTTTTCACGAATTATTTTGATATGATGTAATCACGAACGAGAAAATCTAGTTCAATATTTATAGCTCAAAGTATTCAAAACTCCATTAATAGGTCTATAGATTAAGATTCTATAAAAATTATATAGATATAGTTCTATTGAATATAAGGATTTGAATTTCAAGTTTTACTTGCTAAACATACACTAGCAAAATTATCTTAACCTGAACTTTTGTCTTTCCTCTTTAAACGTTTGACTTATTTTCTTCTTTGATTAATTCTAAGTTTTTGCTTATAGTATAAAATCATATGCTATGAAAAACATTTTACAGTTGAGAAACTGAGTGAAGAATAATTATACTGAAATTATACAATTTATTCTTATTTTCTAGAATATTACAGTATTTAGTTGCAAACCTTTAGAGTAATTTTTCCTGTTCGAATAGATTTCTTAAGATATGCCTGTACATTTAATCAGTGTTTTGGAGCTGAGTAATTAAGGATCAGTTTAAACTAGGTTTTAAACGATACATAAAATGATAAAAGAAATTTTACTATCATGGTAAATATCCTTCATAAAGAATTTATTTTATTGTTTATCTATCTTCTTTTCTAAATGAAAAAATCGAAAGGGGACACATTTGAATGTAAGTGATGATGAATTCTGACCTGCCAAAGACTATTCGAGAATTACAAGAAACAAAATTTTGTATTCTTGTAACTAAATATTGTAACTTGTAATTTTGTTTGTTTCCGAATAAAAACATTCGAAAAACCCCGCAGATAATTACTAAATTTAAAAGCGTTGGTTTTAAATTTAGTAATTATCTGCGGTGCTTTTTATTGATCGCTATGTTACAAATAATGGATTGAATAGAGTAACAGAACAAATAACAAAGTTAATGCATACTTTACTCAAGTTATGATTTATTATTAATGCATGATGAGAAAGAAAAGAAAATTACGAAATAAAAAAACGACAAAATGGATTGACAAAAATACTTGTAAAACTCAAAACGTTTCTAAAATCTTATTTCTAAATTTATAAGAATTCACTGATCTGTAGTCTCTTTTAAGAGCAAAAAAAAGTTACAAATATCAAAGAAATTAACCAAATAAAAAATTATAAGAGAACGCCATGTTTCAACATTTAAGGCAAGCGGGGAATCTAAATGATATAACCATATTTTAAAAAAAATACAACTTTTGAGAAGCACGAAAAATAGATGTTATTAAGAAAGACTTATTCATGAAAATATCATAAGGAGTTGAAATTTATCAGTCAATAAGTAACCACATTATCACTAATATTCGAATGGAGCTATGAACTTAATAACATAATTGCAGGTTGTTACCTTTTATTCAAGTGGCATATTTATTCATAAATGCCTTGTTATAAAAACATTAATGCATTGTTTCTCATTGATATTATATTGGTTTGTTTATATTTAAAGTGAATTTTCAAGGTTTTTTAAAAAATTAAATGATACTAGAGAACAAAAAATTAAAGGATAATGTCTAGATCGGTTTAAAAAAATCTTCTTTATTATTCTTTTTCTTGAAATTCTTCATATTCTTATTCTTCTCTTTTATCATCATCATCAATTAAAAACGCATAGAAATACAATGTCTCACAAAAGTGATGGGACACTTGTGCTTTACAAAAGGAAACTGTAATAAAATAAATAAATAAACATGTACAAAATTTTTTTGGGTGTGTTTCATATTTAAAGTTAGTAACTATTATTACATAACATACATTTTGTCAAAATATTAAAATATTAATATAATAAATATACAATTGTTTAGAACGGAGCAAAAAATGGCTCACATAAGTGATGGGACCCTTACTTTTCCATCAAATATTTATCCAAAAATTTTACTTTTTAAAAGGTTTTAATATTTTGTTGGATTTCCTTTTACTTTCAAAACATGATTTAATCTTTTTGGGATGGATTCGACTAATTATTTTGTGATTTCTGGAGTGATTATACCCCATTCTTCTTGAAGCACCGATTTTAATTGTTCTTTTGAAGAAATTGTGTGTTTGCGAATTCTTGATTCCAATTCTTGCCAAATATTCCCTATGGGATTTAAGTCTGGAGATTGTGGTGGTGTTTCTATTATTTCAGGACAGTTATACAGCAGCCAGAGTCTAACGTTCAAAGCATTGTGCTTTGGGTCATTGTCCTGGTAGAATTTAAAATCGTTATGAAGGTTCAATTTTCGTGCTGAAGATTTCAAATTTTGCTTTAATATGTCAATATACTTGTACTGATCCATTATACTGTCAATAAAATCAAGATTACCAACTCCAGCGGACGACATACACCCCCATACCATAACTCCTCCTCCACCATGTATTACTGTTGGCACCAAGTTCTGTTTGCGAAATTCTTCCCTGGGTTTTCTCCACACCAAGATTCTACCGTCAGAACTAAATATATTAAATTTACTCTCATCAGCAAATATAACTTTATTCCAGTAATCAGAATTTTTATTTATGTTGGATTTTGCGAAAGCTAGTCTGAGTTTTCTACTCTTTTCACTTCTACTCTTTTACTGGCTACTCTACCGTGATATCCAGCAGATCGAATTACCCTTCTAATAGTCTCAGGATTAACAATTATTTCATATAATGCTTGTAAATCAGCAGCAACTTTAAAAGCACTCTTTCTTGGATTTTTTTTTAATATTTCGAACAATAATTTGCTTTATTCCATTGGATAGCTTTGAGAGTCGGCCAGGTCTTTTTTTATCCTTAATAATGATTCTTTTCATATCGTTTAATGATATTGAAAACTGTTGGAGGACTCAAGTTAACTGTTTCAGCAGTTTTTCTAATAGATTTTCCACGTTCAATATGCAAATTAATAACTAATTTTCGAATTTCAGATGAAGTTTCTTTTCGTTTAGCATTCATGGCTGCACAGAGCTAAAAAACACAAAACTTCCAAAACAAACTGGAGAGAAATACTGCAGACGATTTTATAAATTATCGCCAATTGCTTTTGAGTAAAAATAATACCACCAAAAATATTTTTATTGCTTATTTCAGACGATTTTTGTTACATATCTAATGGTGTCCCATCACTTATGTGAGCTATTTTTTGCTCCGTTCTAAACAATTTTATTTTATTAAATTAATAATTTAATATTTTGACAAAATGTATGTTATGTAATAATTGTTACTAAATGTAAGTATGAAACACACCCACAAAAAATTTGTACATGTTTTTTTTAAATTTATTTTATTACAGTTTCCTTTTGTAAAGCACAAGTGTCCCATCACTTTTGTGAGACACTGTATATCATAATACTGGTGATTCAAAGACTTATGCAGCTGTTAGGTCAACGCTTTTATTTGAAAATATGATAAAATCGTTGCCTTTTCAAACAATATTTTCAGTGAAAACTCTGTGCATTAGAATTTGATTTTAAGGGACAAACATCTGGAATATAATCAAAATTATGAATTTTAATACAATCTACATATGCCATTAGTTTCAGTTAATTTTTAATAGAAATTAATTACATTTCATGCTGTGCTTGTAGAAAAACACTCATCCAGATAACTCACTGCTAAAACTCACATCACTTTACCATTTTTTTAATAATGGTATACTGCTAAACGTGGTAAAGGGAGCCACTGGTAATAGGACCCAGAATTTTCTTGGACCAATTCATAATCTTCAATTAATGTATTGGTAAATAGAAATACTTAAAAATGTTATACCTAAAGTATATACTAGATATGCATTTGAGCACTTAGTTTGAAATATTCATTGACTAAAATACGAAGTAATATATTATCTTGTGAGCCTGGTCTTCCCAACGCTTTGTTGCATACTCGCTAATAAAGGTTTTAAACCCCTCTTACTGCATAAAATTGTGTACTGAAAACCTCGATTACTCGGACTAAAATTCCATACAGTAGATTTATGTATACTGTAATATAATAGAGAAAATTCTAAATGTGTATTGACTGAATACCGCTGGTTAACATGCATTATGAAAGATCGAGTTTTGGTATAAATATAGATTTTTCATAAAATCTAGCGTTTGACATTTGGCGATTAATTGCTGGCATGTGATTAATACACAAAATGTGAAAGTTGAATATATATTTCCGATGTCATTTCCTGCATTTATTTAAATTAAAATGTGTCCCAGAACTACAACTGTAGCCACAGCATGAAAAAAAAATTATTTTAATCATTGCATTTTTCGAATTGTCTCGTTTACATGCCTGCGAGTACAGACGACAGGCCATCAGCCCTTTGATATGTTTGGTGCAGAGTATAATAAAAAATGTGAAGTTTGAGTATAAAAGATATGAATCAAATCTCATTTACTTACGTTTCTACGTTTTTGAATTATAGTGTTTATATGCATGCAAAAGTGCAAACAGAAACAATCCCTTGGAAGATTTGATTCCTAATTTGATATAGAGTGACATAGAGCCACAATTCAGATAGTAAAACTTTATATGCCTTTATATAATTTTATCTATCTAGCTCTTTAAGTTTTGTGAGTATCGTGTTAACTTGCATTCTAAGAGCGAGACAGACAGATTTCCTCTGAGTGGATTTTGTTCAAAACTAGACGGAAATCTACATGTGTTGTAAAATTCTTGCACCAAATTTCATTCACCTAATTCAAATCAGTTTAAGTTATCGTGTTTACAGACAGACAATCAAATTGACGTAAATCCAAAAATATGCTTTTCAGATTTAACGTGAATATTCGGTAAAATGTCGAATTCGATTTTTGAGAGATTAGAATACCATCTTTTTGTATATTTAGTATGTAAGACATTTAAATGGAAAAATCAATTCATGTTAAAAAATTAGAGATGATAAAATCAGGAAGGATTCATTTGAAATTATTTTTAAATTAAAGGTACGAAAGACATAGTCACTTTCGTGCATTATTTGCACCTCTTTATATTTGAAGTACTGCATGCAAGTATCTGAACTACTTGAAATTCAACTGAATTCCTGCTAAATCTTTTATGATCTAAAATATTTTTCAAAATAAAATTTCAGATCTCCTTTATTTGCTCATAAAGAAGAGATATTATATGGGAACTCAAGAAGAATTAAAACTGAATTATGGAATTTGTTAGATAAATAAAACAAACAAATTTCATTTCGATTACTTTTGGAGTTATGAATTGAATGAAATCATTATTAAATCTAACAATGCATAAAACATAAAGCAAGCAAATGTTCTTTTTTCCAAATTTTATAAACCTATTTTAATTTTTACCATCTTTTATTCTTTATATTTACCTTTCTGAAAATGCTTTTCTTTAATCTGTCCAAACTTTTTTTTAGGGAAAAAGGCAGGGGTAAAAGATTTTTTTCGGTTAAGATATTTTTTAAACACATTCAGGAGAAAAATTTCCTTCTTGGCTGTAAGAGTTTCTGGCTCGAACGTTTCTTTAGCTATGCATCAGCTAATAAAGTAGTTAAAGGCTTAACTACTTAGTTTAACACTAGCAATGGAAGATGCTTTAACAGACTCATCATTATATGAGAAGTATATACAGCTTAACAACCACAGTAAAACATGCGATAAAAAATGCATAAGGGAAGGAACTTCAATAGTTTTTATGGTTTGACCTAGAAAATAATATCCAGGTCATAAACTCTGAAAGAGGCACTTTCGCCTTTGACACGGAAAACTCTTGATGCTCTTGAGTAGATTTGTAAACGTCTCTCAAATATGCAACAGAAGACCATTTACGTTGTATTTAGTACGGGGAAAGGAATTTATTGAGCAATCTGTATTTTTCTGTTAACTGCTGCCTGAATCATAATCTCTGACTCAGCAATTCATGATCCAGATAATAGTAGTGTGTTTGTTTTTAATCAAAAATGGCAATATTATATTAGGATGTCCCATAAGTTTCTTTCCAATTCTAATATGAAAGGAAAACATAATATTTGCTGTTTAAGATATTATTTATTTAGTTATATAAGAACACTTTTGCTCTATTACCTTCTTCCATCTTTCATGAAGCCTCATTATGCTTTCTTTCCAAAATTGTTCCGTTTCGGACAAGAAAGAATCCTCGAAGTGAGCTTTTATTTCACTGATGGATTTAAAGCGTTTATCTCGATGATATTTTTTTAAGGGCAGAAAGAAGTAATAAACAGCTGGAGCGAGACTTGGAGAGTATGCAAGGTGCGATAAAACAGCCCAATCAAACTGTAAGATCTTCTCTCTTACGACTAATGAAATGATGAAAAACAATGCCTCTTCGGTTCATTAATTCTGGCAATTTTTTTGCTATGGCTGCTTTTAATTGATCGAGTTGACAACAGCATTTCGTAGAATTTATTGTTTAACTTTGTGGATGGCACTAGTAGAAAATTGCTCCTTTCCAATTTAATCAAATGAACAAATGAATAATTTTGGGGGTGTAGTTCCGGCATGGGGTGCAGAAGAACTCTGGTACGACTGAAACCGATGTCATATACGGCTAATAATTAAGCCTGCATGTTTGCACAAGCAGAGCCAGATAAGGTCATTCATAGCGCGATTCAATAACTGAGCTAAAGAAACTTTTTGGATACCTTAATATTTAAGAAAGTATTCATTATTCTTTTCAACATAAAATCGTATGAAATTTATTATGATTGAATATACAAAATTCTTTATCTCAGTCTTAACTAATAATGATATACGATATATTACATTTTCAGAAATATTATGGCAGATGAAAATCTTTTATAACCCCTTTTCGTATAAAATGTTTTGAAATCTAATTTTATTATATTTGCCAAATTGTTCATATACGATATAATTCAATCTTATCAAAGATCTTTTACACTTGATAAATGTTATGTCAAATTATGACAGCTCACATTTATATTCGATGGTAACCATTAGTAACTATAGTAATGTTAATTCGCCGGAATTAAAGACAACTAAAAATTTCAGTTAAATATTTTATGCGATCTCTCCAAAATAATTAAATTTCAAATTTCGATATACATATATCACATACTATTCAAAAGTCTAAAGTCAATCTGTTTATTGTAAAAGCATTAAAAATTATTTTTTACCACTGTTTGCTTTTGAAGTCAAAACTTAATTGTATCAAAAGCAAAATTGCAATTGCAGATACAATTCACTGGAACCTAACTTATATTGAAAAATGGGCCTATTTAGAGCATCAACAGCTAATAAAAAGAGCTAGGATGGAATATTTGAAGAAATTAAATAGATTTTGAATTTAACTTCACAATGGAGCATATGGTTGTAAAATTCGGTAAAAATAGATTTTTAAAATTTTATTAAAGATAAAATAAAAAAACAGCTTAACAAACAGTTAATTTTGATATATTGAAAGGATATATTTACTTTTTTGATGTAAAAATAAAAATAAAAGTTCTGTTGTAATATTTTCTAAAGTTATCGGGGGTAAAAAGCCTTTTAATCAAATAATAATAAAAATTTCCAAAAAAAAAAACAACCATCTTATCGAAATACATATTCTCACCTTCAAATTTGTATATGTATCAAATTTCGTAGCTATAGATCCAACGATCTGTCCTGTGAGGAGCTAACACACAAACACATGCATTCCTCTATATTATTAGTAAAGAAAAAATATATGATTATATCTTCTTTTTATATTTAAATTATCGTATGATTTGACTAAGCAAAATATGCTTAGACAAAAACTGTTCACGATTCTGGATTTATGATGGAAAAGAAAAATAATTTATGATTTCGCAAAGAATTTATAATTTTGTTAATTCAATAAAATTATACATTGAAAAAAAATTAAGAAATAAAAATTTGATAATTTTACAAAGTTGTTGTTGGCACTTTATATGCCAGCTGACAGTTATCTGTCAGCGATTTAAGCTGAGCGAGCGTCTCTCGTTTTTTCAGCAGCGCCAACTAGGGCCCAGCGTACAATTTAGCTACTTCATGCGTCACATTCGCTTGTGCAACCCCTTTTTACTGGGGGACACTCTCACGCACCTCACAGATAGAACACAGAAGAACAACCATATCCGAACCGGAACTCTAATCTGGGCGAAAACGCACTACCCTTATCCAGGATGCCGTTAGTTTTACAATGTATGATACTGTTTTAAATAGTCAATAGATACTCGGCAGTTAATTCATTGATAAAATGAATCTTTTCTCTTATTTTATTGTCCCTAAATCTTGATGCTAACAGTAAACATACCAACACTTAATGCATTCCCATTTCTACCATAACCGGTCAAATGTTTTATGTTTTCTGATTGAATGCAATACATATGAATATTAGAAAGAAAAAAACAAATTCACTTCATTATAATTAAACAAAATTGTATATTGTCGATTTCTATGTATTACAAATGCAGCATAGTCAACATTATGGCTCTCGCGAAATAAAACTTCATGTATTACAAACACAAAAATAAGAATTTTTAATTCAATACTTATTACATTATTTTACATATACAAAATGTTTCCATTGAACATTTTCCGCAAAAATATTTTTCCCATTTAGAACAAATATTGATGGTTTTATTTTCGTTACATTTTTATTTGACGTATCTTACATCGATAAGAATCTGTAATAGATTTAGGCATTGATCGTTTTGTATATGTTCTTTCTTTTGGGTATTTACTGGCTCTCGAAAATCGGTGGCAAATTCTGCTGTTAACTGGAGTAGAAAATCTTGTCTCAAGATATTTTCGCCTGTCGTTAGCTTATATAATATTCAGGCATTTATGCCAGCTAAATCAAGAATATTGAATAATACTTTGAGAGGCCATCTGCAAGATTTTCTGGTATATTTCCTCGCCATTTGAACGGTCATGTTTACACCAAATTTAGTTTTATTGTAATATGAATGATCTCAGGATGCGGAAATGTGCAACTAACTGAATACAATACGTTGAATACGCATTACATCATAATTTATGATCCTATAACCTTATAAAGCAAAAATTGTTCACCCGGTCAAATGACCGATTGTGGTATATAACAGTATACGACAAGCATTATCAAATAAAGTATAAATAATAAAAAAATATAATAGGATATTAACTGTACATAATTAGAAAAAGTCATGAAGTCAAATGTGCAAAAGCGATAAGATTATATGCGCATTATCGATGCAAAATTTCACAATTGGTCATTTGACCGGTTATTGTATATTTAGTGTCAATGATTGACATGGCGTAGTTCTCCGTGTTGCTGATTCTTTCATGTTCGGTTTATATTGGTTTACTTCTAATGCGAATTTTTGTTTAAAGGCTTCAAATATTTTATTTTCACGAACAGTTTTAAAAGTAAAATAGGTGTTCAAATATATCAGGCTAAAAAATATCATGTTTTACGCAAAGCAAATTGACGTGCATATCTGCGCTTTTGTGCTAATCGCCCAGGAAATTCCACGCATATATGTGCTTAGAATGCAAATTCTTTAAGAAAATTAGAGCTATCCTAAAAAAGTTATCAGTTTAATTAAAGCACAAGGTAATTTTGTTTTAAAATTATTGCTGAAGAAAGCAAAATGTTTCATCAATGCGTTTATAAGTCAGTAGAGCCGGCGTCCTGGCATAGGGGTAGCGTGTCTTCCCCGTGATCTGGGCGTCCCGGGTTCGAGTACCAGTTTGGGCATGGTTATTATTCCGTTTTCTATATGTGAATGTACCCTCCTTTAAAAATGGTTGTGCAAACGAATGAGTGATGATTGAGCAGCTAAGTCGTACTCTTGGCCCAAGTTGGCAATACAATAAAAGCAAGAGACGCTCCCTCTCCGGCTTAAAATCGCTGTCTTCGAACAGTGGGCTTGTCAGTGGCAAGTGTCATAAGAAACAACAACAATAAGTAAGTAAAGGATCTAATGAAGCAATAAAATTGATTCTAGTGTCATCGTAATAATGAAAATTACTGTTTCGATTTGTGTTCAAAATTAGATATTAAAAATTATCAAAAAGATGGCCAGAAACGAATTTTTAATTTATAAAGTGGTATAAAAATGAAATGTATTCCATGAAATTATTAATAAAACACTTTAAAATTTGAGTTACTATTTAATTATTTAGAATATGATCAAAATTTGAAAACTTCTTATTTCATTACCTACTTTCGTGATACAGCTTTCAGATATAGACCAAAAAGACTGAAGTATAAACCTTTGGATTCTGTATGATATGATTTATACATCAAACAATTTATTTTATATGTACACAATTTGAATTATTATTATCTGTACTAATGATAAGATCAATATGTGTATGCGTATACTTGGAGTTTTGCAAGCCAGACAATTTAATCTGCTGTTCAAAAATTTGGTGTGTATGTAGTATTGAGGATGGAAATATGCACCTCAAAATTGATATTTTTCTTCAAATGTTATTAAAAATTACAATTAATTAAAAAAATAATTCGAATTTCGGCATTTTTCTGGGATAAATTCCTAAACTTTAAATGCATAAAATTAAATTTGGCACCATTTTAGAATTTTAAGAAAGGATTTTTTTTAATGACACCAATTTAATAGTTGTTCTAACTTTTTCCTGAATTTTAAAGTTTCATATATATATAGATATATATATTATTACAAACCTGCAATTCGGCTTCCCAGCATAGTTTGTTCCATCATTGGAAAGAAAGTTTTACAGTCATCTGAATGGGACGGAGTCCAGGTGTGCGTCGGAGGTCCCAGAGCTTGGCGACAAACTTGGCGAATTTGGCGCCAAAATAGATAATACCCGAAACTTCGAGAATTTTCCCGATCCGTCCAGTAGGAACCGAGATACGCCTCAAACGTTCCTGATTGGTTGAGAGGCTTATAGCCCCGCCTCCTGAGACCTATAAAAGGAAGCGGCCGTCGCTGCCAAAGGAGACGACGGAGTAGTCCGAAGACGGAGCGGAAAAGCCAGTAGTCCGAGTTCGAGAGCAGCGAAGGTAGAAGTCAGTAATCCGAGTCAGAGTCGGAGAAGTAGAAGACGGAGTAGTCGGAAGTGACTGAGTCAAGCTCGTGCTGAACTGAGCTGTGCGCTACTGTCTGCAGTAGATTCTGGTTGTATGCTGTTGTATGCTACACGTCTCGGGTCAAGACAATCGTCTTCTGTGCTGTATATAGTTGTCGTTTTTGTGCTGTCCTGTGTGTCTTCGTGTAAATAAATGTCGTTGTTTTATTTTCTACTGCCGTCGGCTGATTGAGCGTTCCACACACCATATCACTTCCACTATCCAAACGGACCCCGGCAGAGAAATTTCGTAACAATATGTATGTATGTATTGCTTAATTTATTAAAATATATTACATTTTACCCTGAAAGGGAACCATTTTTAATGTATGATAAAATACATAAAATATCTAATAGCATGATTTTCTTTCATTTCTGAAAGTTACAGAAGAAAGATTCTGTTTAATATCTGTGTAATTTATAAAACGAATAAAAAACAAAATTACAATTCCGCAAAAATATGAAGATAGATAAATCACTTATTTTTTAGTACTGCTATAATTGCATAAGACTAGTCTCCATTCGTAATGTGCCAATGTCCTGGCCATGAGTAGCGCGTCTTCCCCTTGATCAGGGCGTCCTGGGTTCGAGTCCTTGTTCGGGTAAGGCTGTTCTTTACCCTATGTTCTAACTGGGAAGTGTGTGAAAGAGCCTCCCCCCGGTAAAAAGGGGTTGTGCAAGTGAGTGTGTGCATGTCACCTTCATATAGTATATATAGTGCATGTCATCTTCATATAGCTAGTAGTCAGACTTCTGCCCTCGGGTACTCAGAGGCATTTAACCTCAGAAGCTACTGCACAAAATCGGCTTAAATTGCTGACTTCTTTAGCGGACTTATGCAAGTGCCATAAGTAACAACAATAATGTTAGGAAAGTTCACACACAGTGAACTTACCACATGTAAGGCAATTAAATTAATACGGCATTAATGTTTGACATATTGACGATACATAGACATGGATTTATATCCAAACAATTTAACTGAAGCTAAATATAGTCAATATTCTCATCAAACAAACTGATCTCAAAATTTGGAGTGTGTAAAATATAAAATAATTATCTAAATTTTCTCAGAAATGTTTACATATACGTTCTTTTTTCTTTTTGATTGTGAAATATTTTGCATAAGATTATTGGGTGTTGCACATTTTGATACCCTGGAGATCAAACTTCACTCGAGAGTTTTTTTCCATAAATAATATCCTGCCTATGGCTTGTTCGAAGTTATAAACGAAATCTAATTGAATTACATCAAACGTGAAAAAAATGCAAAATGCAAAATGCAAAATGCAAAAAAAAAAAAAAGAAAAAAGCTCTGATCATTTTTCTATCTCTGATATGTTTATGCAGGTTATGAATAGGCATATGTCAATATTTAGTTATAAAAAATGTTTTCTGTTTGTGTGTGTGTTAAAATCACAATTTTTCTGGGAAGACACCTATATAGATAAACTTATAAAGCGAAACCTTATCTAAATATAAAATTTGATCCAAATCGTTAGAGCCATTTCCAATATGCACGAAATAAATTTATATACATACGAGAATTGCTCGTTTAAAGTTAAATAGTTACTTTGGCATCATAATCGTATTGAATTTTTTCTTTAATCAAGGGAGTCTTCAGCGTAAAAAATAAATAAAAATTATGGCATTGCGATGAATGAATGCATATATTGTGGGCATTCTTTATATTTACATTTATAATTACTGACAATTACATGAACTGAATGCAACATGCCAGTTAAACAAGTAGCCAGTAGTCTTTTAATTAACGGAAAAAAATTAGTTATGTTAGTACCTCTAATACTTTAGAAAACGTTGCTTAAGTATTAAGCAATGTTTAAGTCTCTCTCTTTAAATTACTCTTAAGTATTTTTCCTTATTTTAAACTTCGGTGAATTCACTTCTGAAAAATAAAGTTAATTAAAATTCCATAGTGCAGTTTTGTTCTTTTTAAGAATCATAAATTGGACTTATTAAAATTCGGATATTTATATTCATAGAATAAGAATTAAGAACTTGAAATAAATGTTCTGAAGCGATTAATATTTTCATTTTCTTTCCCAGGCGAGAAAATAATTTTTTTTTTCATTTTCTTTACCAGTCGTCAAAATAATTTCTTTCATTATCTTTTCCAGTCAAGAAAATATTTTTTTCATTTTTTTTCAGTCAAGAAAATAATTTTTTTCATTTTCTTTTCCAGTCGAGAAAATTCTTATGAATTAAACAATCTATAGAAAAAAAAATCTTATTTCAGAACTATGTTTGTTCCAAATAGAACAAGAATGATGTTTTAATAATATTTTTGCCTGTATCGAAACACAAATATCATTCGTAAATTTTCTAAATAAAAATGAAAATTTTCCTTTTATTTTATGATTTTAGTCACAAAAGTGAACGCAACAATTCTTTTCTCAAACTTCCAAAATCTTTTCTTCAGATTTCCTTACTTACAGCCCATTTTAAGGTCTATATAAATAACTGAAATGCTCACCAGTTCTCAAATATCTCAGTTCAAAAATTCAAACTCGTATCTGAAAAGTATGAATCAAAATGCCCATTCTTACATTTCTACTTTCCAAGAAGATATTTAGTTCTGAACCGTTGCAAGTATTTAAAAACTTCCTTCTTGTTCTGTTTTGCAAAATAGAATAGTATTTTAATACTTCTGTAAACCAAGAAAAATATTTCTTGAGATAGCACTCGCCTCTAAGATTTCATTGCCAAAGACTTTTTCTCTCAGATCCTCACAGCGTTTTTACATTATAGGAAAAAAAAAAAAAAAAAAAAAAAAACGAAAACTTTAAAATCGAAATCCATTCGCTGGGCAAAGAGCAACATCCATTCGTTGCTGAGTACAATTCGCATTCATGATACAAGAAACCTTAAAAGACTTCCTGACTCTTGGAAGTAAACTGAAGAGAAATTGTTTATTTTTAAATTGGAATTGCCTTCTCCGTTCTATTCGAACGATGGAAGCAATCCAGACTGACAAGCCAGGAAGTTTGTCGTAGTTTGTTTATTCCTTTTCCGTGCTTTTTTCTGTTTTCGCACGTTGCCTTATTTTGTTTCACCGAATCGAATACCATGCTGTAAAGAAAGACAGCTAAAAATGCAGAGAGACATTTCTTTTTCTTTAATTATTTGTTTTCATTTTATAGAGAAAGTGGGAATATGTGAAAATGAATGTTCAAAAGTATAACTGCAGCAATTGAATTATATTTCCAAGTTCAATCTAGATGTCTACTAGAGACGAGCATCTAAAAATATTCATCTTAATTGTCATGATTCTAAAATAAATTTTTGGTTATCTAGCCAAATATACAAAAAAAACAACCCAAATATACAAACCAAATTTTGTATATTTTAACAAATATACAAAAAAAAAAAAAATGTAAATTTTGAACTACAAATTCTGATGTGCTTCCAAACAGAAATTCCACCCAAGCCAAAATTGTACCAAATTTAAACTCTAGATTTTGAATGGTACCGACAACAGAACCAGAGTATTTGATTGGCTAAAGGACTTTTCTACGACAGCTGCAATCGCTATATAATATGTCTATCAATTAATTGTGCTGATATTATGCTACATCACTGAATTCTGTCATTTATGATATGTTGTTATAGTTAAAGGTAACAAAAAAAGTAGCAGCTTTTCATTTAATCATAATTTCACTATACACAAATATTATGAAAGCTGTTTATGTGTGGTCCAATGAATATAATGGAACTTGATTTTTACAATTATATTCTGATATTTACAACATATTTACAAATTCTTTTTGAAACACGTAAATTTGTAAGAATGCGGTTAAAATCGTGAAAGTGCGGTTATATAGAATATCAAAAGTCGTTAAAGAATAAACGTAAGTCACGTTTTTCAAGAATGCGATAGTAAAATCTGAATAAAACTCCTGAAACACGAAACGATATCCTTAGGAGTTTGCTTTGTGATGCGAGAATAATGTATTAAAAGTAAAATAATAATAATAATAATTTAGTTGCGTTATCTCAAATTCTCAGTTAACTAAAAGTAAGAAACCATACCATAAAATTAGAAGTGACATCTGAAGGTGATGTGACTTCATAGACACGTAGATCAAATTCTTTTAACGCTATTTGGTACAATTCACCTGGTATATCTGGAAAAATTTTAGTAACTCCAATCTTTCAACAGACACTTTTTATATTATTAACGCTTTATATTAGTAACGTCTGTTAAAATTCATTTCTTAAAAAAAATGATCAGATTTTTGATTTTCTGAAGAAAGTAATTAAGAAACGGTCTAAATTAAGTTTTATGGAAGTGTGGGAGAAAAATTAAAAAACATTTGGAACTATGAAGAAGATAAAGCTTTAAAGAAAAAATTCACGTTTCGTTCACATTTTCTTAGTTTTGTTTAAACATTCTTGCTAATTGAAACCAAATAATTGAAAGGATATCTTTCAGCAATTCATGCTTATTTATTGTGATAGAAAATTAAAAGCTTTTTTTTCATGCTCTGTAAAAGATCTAAGAAAGAAAGGATTTCTTTGGAATACAGGAAAATAATTTTTTCTTTGTTTTGGTAATTATTAAAACTTTATACATATTAAATAATCGTCTGCGAAGTCTCTCTTTCTTCCAATTATTGTGCTAAAGACTTTTCCTAACAAAAAAAATACCCTATTTGATTGCCGCTGGCAAATGGAGTGAGCTTTTAACGAATGCGAAATTAGATACTACTTTTTTAAAAAAAAAATCTGTAAGTTCTGGAAAGATTTTGATGTCTTTTTAATATTTTTTTTCTTGGTAAAGCAATTAAGGAAATGTATTCAACGATAATTTTAAATTATTTATATGGGCCCAAGACAAAAACAGTTATAATTTTATGGATAATATATCAAGAAAAGAGTGCGTTTAAAAATTAAATCTATATTTTAGAACGCTATTGAGCTCTAAACTACCGAAACAATTACAATACGTAATTTCTATTAAATAGAATTTGCTTAAAGTGCTAGAAAATTAATCTGGTGAATTTCATGAATTGACTAGTATAAATAAGAAAATAGTTTTTTTCTTCTGATCTGAATGGATTAAAATTTAAGATTCCACCCTTCAAGCTAATATAAAAATGTTTCTTATCTAACTCAATTAACTGATAATCATTTTGTAAATTGAAAACAAAATATATTACATAGTAATGTTCTTATGAATTACAAACCAAAGTATAAAATTCATATTCTCAGCATTTAAAAAAATATTATTGCTTATAAGTCTAGGTAGTTCACGTACCTTTAGAGTTTTTCTGCAATGCTCTCAATCATAGTTACAAGTCCTTGCATGAGCCATCTTTAGTTTTACCGTCATTAGTTTCAATCAATTTTTATTGAGTTGCATTTGTGTTTTGCTTGCAAGAAAACAGTACAATCTAAAAGGAAATAAATCTACTATTATTTTATTATTTTACAATTTCAAGGGGTACAGAGCATATAAAAAGGTATTTCCTGCACATTTTTTATTTAAGCTTAATTCCTTTATTAATATTCGGAAGTATAGAACTGCTTAATAATGTAACATCATTGGTTCACGCAGAAATGAACAATTTATTGAAATTTTATTTATTATTGTGGAGGAGTTGCTTTTACTACAGTGCGCGAAAAAAGTATAAGGACAACATGTAATTGCATGAAAATATGCTTTATTTCCCTTTCACCTAAATGAACTTTTTATATTTCTTACTTCTGCTGCATAATTTTGTGCTAACACTTATACCACATAAAAAACATAATTTAGCTTCAAAATATTGATTTTACAAAATTTAACATTAAAGGAAATACGGAAAAAATTATAAGGACATGTTGTAAAATACTTAAAAAATGTTTCAATAATCAAGAAAGCTACCTTTTTTTTCAATCACTTAAATAAGCCGAGAGGTCATAGATCCTGAAATATCTTTTTAAATGTTCTCAGATTTTTTCCCCAAGCGTCTTTGATAGCGACGACAAGATCTTGTGTACATTGATACTGTGTGCCGTTTTTATAAACTTCTCGGGCTAGAAGTCCCCATTAGTTTTCGATTGGATTAAGATCGGGACTTCTCGCTGGCCAATCAAGTAAATTTACAGAATTAGCTTCAAACCAGAGTTTTGCACTCGTAGAAACGTGTATCGAAGCATTATCCTGCTGAAAAATATAGTCCCCTGAAGTAATTAGTGGCGCTTCAGGTAACAAACTTTCTCCTAACATATCAACATACCAGTCCGAATTCATTTTAAGGTTGATAAATACAATTGGAGTGGTTCCATTTGTCGCAAAAGCGCCCCCATAACATAACCGAGCCACCACCATATTGACGCCTGGAAAACATTTCCTTGGTCTCTCGCAGATCATACCAAAAAATAACAAAAACCATCAGGTCCATCAAGATTGAACTTTTTTTCGTTCGAAAAAAATTACATCAGCCCACTTTTGACCAAGAGAAATGTATTTTTTGGCAAAGTAAACTCTTCTTTTCTTATGATGATTTGTAATAGGGGGGCGTAACACTAATTTCCCTTAAGAAACTTGAGGATGTTTACTCAAAACATTTTGAACGGTCCTTGTTGAGCGTGTTAAACTGAAATTTTGTCTAACTTCATTTGCGGTTTCTCTTTTCTCGCAAACTCTCCTTACAATCATTCTTTTCTGTCGACGAGTGAGAATTTCTGGTCTCCCAGTTCGCTTTTTCATACCATACATCCCAGGATTTTTTAGAAAATTATAAACCACCGTTTTAGATCTCTTGATTCTTTTTGAAACTTCCCATCCACATAATCCACATTCTCGAAAAGCAACAATTTTTCCTTTTTCAGAATCAGAAAGTTGAGTTCCTTTGGGCATCGTTTAAAAATTCACACTGAAAGTCGCCGAGTGGGAAATTCTTTTCGCAAATGAATCTTTTAACTCGGAATTGTCATTTTATGCTTTCAAATATGCAAATTTTTAAACAATTACTAGAGAAAAAACAATGTCCTTATACTTTTTTCCGTTTTCATTTAGGTTTAAAAATCAAAATTTAAATTTTATCAGATTTAAAATTGAAAATTTTAATTACTTTAAGCATAAAATATTTTAGTTTTACTTCTATTTTTGATGCAAAAATTTGCATACGATTCTGTAAACAATACTTCTAGATTTCGCGATTTTTCGCGTGTCCTTATAATTTTTTCGGGCACTGTATGAAAGTAATTTTAGTAATTATAAATAGTTAGTTACAGTAATGGAAATAACTTATAGTAAAAATAATTATAATTTGGTACTAAATCTCATAACAGTAATAATAAGAAACCTATGAATTCAATATCATTCTTTATTGATCTTGGACTTGATTTGATTTTAAATTAAATATCATTTCTTGAACAATATTTAAGGCATTTATTAAATGGGCATTCGATTTTCATTCTGTATTCCTTGATAACTGGATATCTTGCATAGCTAACTATAAATTAAAATTTCAGTATGATGATTCGAAGTAAATTTGATTTAGTTTTTAATTTGTCATAAGTAAAATATTTAAAAATAAAATTGCAACAATTATTTTAGATCATAAGCTATTACGAGTAGCTTAAATATATATATATATATTTATATATATATAAAATGTTACTTAATGATGCAAAGCATGAAGCAAATTAATTAAAGAACATTTTTTTTTTAGTTGAAAAATTTGATGACATTAGTTTGAAATGAAGAAATACAGAAAGCTTATAGAAAATATTTTATTTCCAAAATTCAGTATATCTTTATTTTCTATTTCTATCACTATTTCAGTATGGATTTTCAACGGTTGTTCTAGCTGTACGATTTTTCCCGGTTAGATTGCCTTCAAACTGTATTTTGGAAAGCAATGTCCTTCAATGCATCAAAGAGATACTTGCTCGAATCTTCGATATACCTTTTAGCTAAGCATCAGTTAATACTAAATATAAGATGTTTAATAGACCCATCAATACATAAGTACTGCAGAGCTTAACAAATGTGCAAAAACATACGATAAAAATACAAGAAAAGAAACGGCCAGTCTCAAAGGGCTTTATGGCTTGGCCTAGACCATAAACTTCTCTGAAAGCACTTTCGGCTTCGATGGAAAAATTCCAGATCTTCTTAAGTAGACTTACAAATGCTTCACAACTGTGCGACAAAATGCCATTTGCATAGTGTCTCTTTATGGAGAATGGATTTTATTGAGCAGTATGTTGTTGTTGTTATTAACTGCTACGTTTAGTGTAATCTCTTACTCAGCAGTCTATGATGCAGAGAATTGTAGTATGATGTTTTTCAGACAACAAAGACTACTCCTGTCTTTAGAAACAGTTCGAGACTTATTTATTTTTATAGAAACTCATTTCAAATAAAATTTCGATCAATTCGCAGAGTGTTTTATGTTCAGAGCTAAATAAATATGATATAGAACATGATTTTTAGGTTTTCATTAAAATTACTGAAATAAAAATGTTATTGAAATTAGTAAAATTTGGGTGGGTAAACCCCAGCGCATGTGTCAAAAACCTTGACATATCTCACTTCTTTTAAAATGAGCTAAAATGAATTCCCCGAAGCTTTCTCAAATACTCTAAAATGAATTTTTTATAATCCCTTCCCCCCTCAGAACAAACTGTGGACATTGATACAGGTCGAGAGAATACTACAAAAATTCTGATTTTTATTTTCAGAGACTCACACATGATAAATGTGTGCCTCATAGTGTAGAAAGGAAATTCAGTGTTTGTTTATTAATTCCTTCATATTGGCGTACAACAGTCACAAAATATTGATCTTTGGCGTGAATCGGTGAATTGTTAGGATTTTTGTGCGTGATTTTTGTCGTTGTTTGGTAATTACTAATTTGAATTTATTACACAAGCGCCAGAAAGACAAATATGTATTTTGTATGCCTTTCTTCAAGCGAAACACCGAAAAAATCGACATAGATCTACAATTGAAGTCAGAAAAACACATAAGAAATTTCATTAAGTCTCTGCGATTATGAGAAGCTAAGTTTACATGCGTGCGAAGAAACTATCAAACAGTTAGCTTCTTGATGGATTCAGATCAATATGTGATATAAATCTACATTTCAGATATTTAATCTGCATGCCAAATTTTTGTATCCAACTCTTTACGTTTTATAATTATTTGTTCACTTGTAATCAAATAACCGGGAAAACAGACTTTCTCTGAATGGCTTTTGTTCAAGTTTTGCTATAAATCTACAAATTATTATCTATATATCAAAATTCCTTTGCATAATTCAAATAATCTTTGCATTATCGTGTTATGGAATTTACATGCATGCGAAATTACAGAACCTTGACAATCTCTTCAAGTATTTGGTCCAAACTTTGATACATATCTCTGTTTTGAAACCTAAGGTTTAGTCCAAAATTTTATTCAATTAGAACTTCACAATTTGTAATTATTGTGTTTAATTCTTCTATATCAGTCAATTTGATAGGTTTCGTGTGAATGAACAGCCTTAAAGATTTCATAAAAGTCGACAAATGTAACGAAAAAGCAACACAACAATACATTTGTACTAAATTTCTTATGTCTTGCTCACTGTATTTTTGAGATATCTTGTAAAAAGAAAGGCAGAGAGGAATTCCAAATAAAAATTTTGGAAATCCATTGACGCAACAAACATGGAGATTTCATTTTCCCCTGCTAGTTTCATGCACAGAAAGATAAAAAAAAATGATTACGATGCAGAAAAAGCAAAATGTTTATCGCTTCGTTAAAATATATTTATGTGACTTCTCTTGGTCGCATTGACACGAATACACATTGAAATCATTTTCTAGATTTCTCTCAAAATCGTTAAGGTAGGGAACTAGTAATCATAATTTGAAGTCAAAAGATTTTATATCTAATCCGAAAACTGTATTTAAGAATTTAAATCAGGTGTCTCACTCTCCTTTATTAAATAACGTTTTTATAACAGGATATTAAATTATTTTTCTTCGGTCCTCCCAAACAGATCCCAGTATGTAGATCTTTACTCTTGTTTTGTATATCATTCTTCTACAAGGGCGATTTTAGAGCACTTCATCGACCGTGTCAAAAAAGGTATGCCAATCTTCTGCCAAGGTTTCTTGACAGTGATTGGACTATAAATTATGAAAATGTTGATTGTTCAAAAATTGATATATAATAACGTCATAAATCGGTCAGATTTGATCACAAAAGATAGAAACATTTATTTATTAATTTAACAGTTGTAGTGTTAAGAGTATTTCGCAGAATACGTTTCCTTAGGACACAAGGACTGTGTAAAATTTAAACTTCATAATTTTTTTCAAAAATACATTAATCGACTGAAAAAAAAATATTTTTATTTTCATCATTTAAATATTTTGAAAGTAAAACTGAATTTTATGAAGTATCAGGTAGATTTTTCATGAATAATTCTTTAATATTTTATATAAATTACGAAAATATTCCGAAGTACACACACAACTTCATTACCGAACGACTCTGCTTTCAATTTTCATATTTAACAAAAGACACAGGTGGCTTCAGTAAAAAATGTTTAATATTAATTAGAGTTGAACATCTCTACTTTATCTCTACTTTTGTTATCAGTTTTTATTGTATTGATTAAAATGCAAAATTCAGTTTTAAAAATAGAATTTTACGTGCTTCCTTTTTCTAAAAATAGAGCATACCCAACCTCTTTTTTGTTTGAAAAGACTGAAAACATTCATTGCTCAAGATTCGAATTCCTGAAGCAATATATACATAAATTCCGTTCAGGGAAACTGAAATAGTCTATTGTTTTCTCTGAAATTCGAATTGCCATTCGTTTCCCTGTTTCATGGAAATGCGAACAATTCATATTGGCGGCTGAATCTCTTTTACAATCATTGTTCTGCTTCCTGAATATATTTTTATTTATTTATTTGAATATAAGTATAAAAATAGAAATTAATAGTTAATTCTGTCAAAAGAGAATATCTGATATGCACAAAATGGATTTTTTGTAAGTTAATACAATGAAAAATCATTTGAGATATAGATAGAAATATATTTTCAATCAAATGTTGCTAGATATGACTTTTCCTTTATGAATTATTTTTATTTAGAATAAAAAAAATATCAAAAAAGTTAATTGTGCTTAGAATATTTAGACACGAGTTATTTGAAGTAGACGAAACATTGATGTCTGAATTGATATTCTTATAAAAACTAAGGAAATAATGATTATAAAACAATCTTATCTTCAACATATTACAAACGATATTATGACACATAAAAAAATATTGATCAGAATTTTATGTACAAATTTAAATTTCATGTTAAACTTTTGAAATGTATATCAATTGATTTGTATTCATTAGACAATAGTTTTTTTAATAATTTACAAAAATGTAGCAATAATATTGAATTTAAAAATAAACATTTTTTAATCATTAAAATCTTTCATATGTAAAAAGCAAGCAAATATATTGAATTTGTAATGTTGCTTGAGAACACATTTAGTTCCTTCGTAAAAAATACTGTTTTACAATTAGCTATCCAATGCATGCTGCTTGGATCAATGATCCTTACAATTTGAGGGCTCATTGATTCCATTTATATTGAGATACAATTTGATTGGCAACCATTTGGGGATTTGGCTACGAATTTGTCGACTTTGTAGTCAAAATGGAGGATTCCAGAATCTCTAAGAAGTTTGGCAACTAATAGGAGGAGATTATAGCAATCCTTCTAGAACTTTCTGTACCATGTCTCGGAAGCTATAAAAGGATAGCAGACCAATTCGGAATCAGTCGTGTAGTTAATTAATTTGATCAATCCAGCAAAATCCAAGTATACAGCGCTCAAGCGATTAGAGGATTGAATCGAGCTTCTTGTCTTGGTAACAAGTATAGAAGTAACATGAAATCGTGGCTGAGAAACTAGTAATATGGTAGTGAGTCGGCTAATGTGAAGAGGCAAAAGAGAATAGTAGACGTTTAGAGGGACCATCGTGGATGGTTACATGAAATCCATCTTCCGTTGAATTCTGTCTGGTCGCTTTGCGTAATATTTTGGTTGTTTACTACAGATTAACTACTTTTCGGGCTGTTGTTCATTGCTTGTGTAAGCCTCGGTTGTGTTTTGATATCCGTGCATTCGTGTCTTTTCATTAATAAATGTCATTAATTATCCTTCAGGCCGGTTCACGGTTTCACCATACATCTACTATAGCAAAACAGTTGACTTGATGGAATTTTGTAGAGAATTTTCTGTAACAATATCATAGAATAATAGTAAAACACATTGGAATTTCTAGTCTGTAAAAGATAATATTTAGTTTAGTTTATTTATTTTATCAAAATATTATTTGCTTAAAATTTAAAATCATTGTTTTTTTTTTTATCATTTTTCAATGTATTCTGCTTGGAAAACATTTCTTCTTGTTTTTTTAGATTAACAAATGTTATTGTCAAAATCAGTTGAGGAAATTTGCCATCATATAATGGACAGAGAAAAGTGGTTTTGATTTAAGGAATCAGTGTGATTAATAGATCGCCTTCTTTTTTTAAAAAAATATTCACTTGCAAAAGGGTGAAGGAAAACAATAGAAAATCAAGAACTAGATGTTGGGAAATGTCAACGAATGAAAAATGGTTTTGAAATGAAATGGTTTGAGTGAAACATTTCTCTTTTTTGAGGATATAATTTTACTTCTACTTCTTAAATTTCTTTCATAGAAAAATCACGCATGCCAATGGTCTGACGAATATTAAATATTTTTCAAAATCGGCAATACAATAAATTCAAGTGAGTTAATTTAAAATAACAGAAGAATAACGACGTTTTTCGAATCTATGTTTAACAGTTGGGAGGAATTTATCTACTTGTCTGGCTTTCAATATAAAAGCATAGTTAATTGTTTATGGAAATTATAAAAAAAAATGATAATATTAAAATATACTTAAAAAGAATAAAATGGTAGACAAGATATAAATGTATACGAATAGCCATGACATATTTTACTTCAAATTTAAGTTCATTAATTTCCGTATTTGTAAATCTTATGATACAATTTTTTGCAAATATATAATCAATATTGACGAAAAAAAATTTTGTTCCGAATAAACATTTATGTATTGAATGGAATTCTGCAATACTCTTCTTGTAAATAATGTGAATCCTGTAAAATATTTAAGTCAAGATTTCATGTCTAAGCATTAAATATTATTTAGTGTTAATTGAAAACAATTTTTTTTTATTCGTTACTTGTGGTATTTGTTACTTGTGGTAAATAACATGGCTGCTCAACAAGGTTTGTAAGCAGAACAAGCAATAAACTTTTAAAGACATATAATCAAGATTTATTTTATATTATTGATTTTAAAATATGTTTCTTTAACTTGAAAATTATTTTTGTATTTCCCTTCTTTAAAAAGTTGAACCAGAAATTGACTATTTGATTTTAAAGGATAACAGAACTAAAAACTCAGAGTTGAAAGTAATGATCTTCATGTTTCATGAAGGTCATGATATCACTCGCAAGATCTAATTAAATATTTTATAATTACTTTAATTTTTTTAAATTATTCATATACTTCAGAATATAAAAACAACAGATATTCTCAATTAAGAATAAATTTATAAGCCAAAGAATATTTCGAGAATTATTTTATGCATTCAGATTTTACATTGAAAATAAACTATTTAAAAGAATAAGACGTTGCTTACTAGCCACTCAAATAACAAGTAAGGTTCATGCTTTTAGAAATGAAAGTAAAAATGAAATGGCACGAATTTTTTGATGAAAATTAAGCTTGAAGTCTTTTTTTAGATGTTTCTATTCTGTAGACACAGCATTTTGTGCCGAGTTTAAAATTGACCAAATAGATACATTTTTATTAAAAATTAAATTTATTTTCATTTGTGAAGAATTCTCCCATTATAGATTTAACTTATTATTCATGAATTCTGCTATTCTGACACTCCGATGATATTACCGTAGAGAGTGAAGCCATCATCGATTTTCTCTGCTATATCCGTTTGTTGTCTGAATATCTGTATCTGCTTGTAATTTGAAAATAGAATCTAAATTTTTTGAGAATGTCAGGGATTACTATTTTTAAACTTTGCATGCTCAGTGTAAAAAGCATTAGTTACATTTCTTATTATACATTTAAATAGAATTTATAATCCGACCCTATTTTGCATTCTATAAACTATTTTATTTAAACTGATGAAACCAATGATGAATTCCTTGATAAATTAGTATAAACTGTCTGACTATGTGTGCAGTGCTTCAAAACTTTTCTATATGTCGTCAGCTTCTAGAATTTAGGGCTTTGCAAAAAGAATATATATTTCTTTTATCATGCTTTTATCATGTTGGTTAATGTGTCTGAAAAAGGATCACGACGAGAACTGTAACTGTTCTGACATCAAAAGAAGCAAAATGATCTAAAAGATATGAATAATTGGGAAACTAAAACGTAATTCATCAATAGATAACTCTATTGACTGATATATATATATATATAGCTAACATACACATTTTAATGATTATATTGTTACAAACCTGTAATTTTGCTTCCCATCACGAATAGTGTCATTGTAAGAATGGACGTTTCAGATCAGCCCTGTAGGCGTCAGTGATCTTAGAGCTTGGTGATCATTTGGCGACAAAATAGATATCAATGGAAACTTCGAGAATTTTAGCGATTCATCCAATAGCAACTGAAATACGCTCAGGACCTTCTCAGTCCACCTCTCGGGAGCTATAAAAGGCAGGTAATCTAAAGCATCAGTGAACCAGATTGCAGACAAGTAACAAGTCTTCGAGAGGATAGCGAAGCAACGGCGGAGTGCCAGCGTTGTGTGAAGTCCAAACTATTGCTGAACTGGGATGTGTGCCGAGTCCTGTTGTCTATTGTGGAAGCAGCATCAAGTTGTGCGTGGAGTAATGAGTCGGCAGTTGGATACAACTAAAGCGAGGAGACAGTGAGAACTTCAGCCGTTTGGAAAAGACCATAAAGCAAAGCTCCGAGGATCTCCTCTCCTGCTGGATTCCGTCTGGCCGCTTCGTGTGCTGTGGACAATTATTACTTATGGGCCGCTGTGTGCTGTCCTGTGTGTAAGTCTCGTCTGTATATAGTTGTCGTCTGTGCATTCGTCGTCTCTGTGTATTCGTCTCTTAATGGGTAATAAAAGTCGTCGTAGTTTTCTACTAAAGGATTATTTCTTTCTTCCTCAACCCTCAAATCTTTAAAATAACCCCGACGGACGGAAGAGGTGATTCCATAACAATATAAAAACGTATATGTGCGTTGTAATTAATTAAAGTTAAAAATTCTTTTGGAAAATAATTCTAAATTCTCAATAAAAGAAACCTTCATTTTAAAAAGCCCAAAAGTTGAGTATAACCTTTCTCTTCTTTCTTATCAAAAATTTTAAAACTGGTTTAAAAATATTTTTTCTTTGATTCTCTAATTGCCCGTAATGGCTACCTATGGAATCAGTTTGTTCCTTCGATCGATCCGAAGTTCAATGTTAAAAGTTCTTTCTTTCTCTAGTTTTTAAGAGCTTCTAAAAATAACACGGTGAAAATCTATTCTTATCTAAAAGACAAAAGACATTCGTTGTTCTACTTCCAGTTTTCTGGTCTTTAAAAGTCCTAAATGGGTTACTGCCTCTAAAAAAAATTTATCTCGAACTTTAATTGTAATCTAATGTTTTGTTTTGAACTTTCTAAACAATTCACGTTTATCAATAATCTTTTATTGGACTTTGAATTCGCCTTTACATTTTCTGAATATCCCATTTTTTTTCTGAAATAATTTGAGGTAAAAATTAAAATAAGTATTTCTACTTGCAATAAAATTATGTTTGAAAAATCATTTTTCCATCAGATATATGAATTCTAAGATATAACCAGATAATATAACCAGGAGAGATTTTTGTTTAGTAGTAAAGTAGAGTGAAACGATAAATTTTAAGCATTATTATCGAGCAATAATTACGAAAACGCATATTAGAGTGAGATATATGATGCTTTTGTAAGATATTTTAAAGACACTGATATATGTGATACATTTTATAATATATCGTTGTTATGCAATTATATCACATGTATTAGAAACTCGAATCTTATATCTGGACGACTGAAATCAAAATATGCGATATAATTATACTTGTAAACTTGCATTTATTTTCGGGCTAAAAATCTTGAAACTTCAGGTTCTGGAACTTGGAGATTTCTTGATGCTAAAATACTTTATGATACAATGTTTAAGAGAAGGTAAAATACTAATGTCATCAAATATTTAAAAGATATACTAAATTTTCTTTGTAAATGCTTTTTATTTTGATATTTTAAGAAACCATTCGTTCGAAAATGTTCATTTTAAACTAGCCAATTTTGTAAAATAATTTTATCTGAAAATCTTTTCTGTATTTTCAATGGAACAATAATTAATATAATGTATAAGGTTTCGGCTGTTAAAGGAAGAAATGATTACTGCTTCAGTCCTTACTAAGCCGTTTTTTTAAATTATTTTTTTGTAATTTATGACAACTGTCAAGAAAATGAACGTTCATTCTCAAAATAGTTTTTATAATGTTTACAGGACACAGTATAAAATTTTTTGTCAGAGTATAAGCTGAAGAATTGCATGTGAATATTTAAAAATGGGCTTCTGAAGTTTAATTCTAAAAGCTCTGTCTGAATTTTTTTTCATGATTTTCCTTCAATAAATTTGAAAAGGTAAATATTTTTTCACAATTCTGAATCTTAGTAATTTTTTGACAATTGCTCTTAAGGAAGTTTAACTTTAAAATGTTTAACATTCTCATTCCTGCGATCATTTTAGTTCAACAATTTAAGAATCTTGGACTGCCCGAGTTTATTCTTTGAAAGATAACAACAAGTCTTCTCTTCATGTCCTCAAAAATCACGATGACAGCCCGTGTTCTTTAGGTGATATTATAGTAAAGAAGTCTCCATCTTGCTGATAGTTATAAGCAAGTGCATACTCTAACACACTTTGAACGTGCTTAGATAATCCTCTTGTCTCTCAAATCCATCTGAGCGAGCGTCTCTAACGGACAAAGCACGCATCATGGTAACGAAAGCGGGAAGGAATTCAATTCGGAAAGGAGAATGAATGCAATGATATTCAGACAACTCGGGCGATTTCTGTAATTTCATTAAATGGACGTTTAGGGTGTTTCCTTATTGATAAAGTTCCTATTAATTGTATTATTACTCACAATTAAAAAAAGTAACTGAATAAAAATATTATTTTCATCCCTTTAAATATTTATTTAATTTGTTTTTAAATTCCTAAGTTATCCAAAAAAAATCCCAAAATTTTAAGAGTTTATTTCAAATTTCCAAATATTTTATGAAAGCAAATAAATACAGTTCCATTCATAAAGATTTTCTTTTAAGGAACGTTAGGAGGTAAACATTTTGAATCTTTTAAATAAAATATTATAATATAACGAATAATAACGAAATTAAAGGTTTGTAACGAATAGTATAATAACGAAGCTTAAAGGTTTGTTTTTAATGGGGTGCCTACCGCCCTACAGTTGGTCCATGCGATAGTTGGATCGCGATAAATTGCTGCGATCCATGAATTGCAGCAAATTATAAGAAAAGGGAGAAGCTCAAGGGAAATATGAATTAAGTGATCAAATATCTTTCTGTCCTTGACAAATGAAGACTAATTTTTCTAATAAACTATGAAATACAAGTATGAAAATCTGTATGGAAAATAATCGATGCAAAATTCTAAAGTCTCGATAGCGGATAAAATCGTGCCATTCCACAAGAAAAGTCTAAATACTCCCGTTCTCAAAGACAGTACTTGACGAAATCAGCAACACACGAGTAGATGACAAATCGCTCTCAGCAGCACACAAGTAAATGACAAATCGTTCTCAGCATTGCTGAGCAAGGACACTGGGTATGAAACAACTGGAGAATACGTGAGCAATCAATAGTTTCAAAAGAGATTTCATTTGACTTCTTCGCTTTAGTTATCTCTTGTTTATGTAAGTTTTCTTGCTAAATATAGAATTTAACATAACGTTTACGAACCTCGGCTCTTAATAGAGATATTGTCAAAATTCTTAAATTTTCGAGAAAGTGGAATGCTAATTGAAGAATTCGATCAAGAATTTAAAATTTGGTGGTATCGCATCTAATGATGAGTTTTCTATGTCCTTTGGAGAAAAATATTCTGTGGCTAATATAAATGAAAATATAAAAACTATATATATATATATATATAAAGGTTTTCTAATAGTATTCAGAGAATTACTTCTCAAAAATGATATTTCAATATGTAGTATATTAAAAAAATATTGTGAAATAATAGTTTATTTAAACATGAAAATATAATTGAATAATTTTTTGTGATGAAATCATCAATTGCTTAAAACATCGATTGATATTAAAAATTTTGTATTTTGTTTGCCGTAAAATTTGAGACTTCGATTAAAAATATTTGAAGCGAATAAAAGTTGACTTAGAAACAGTATGCAGACGAAACAAGATTAACTTAACTGCTAAAGAAGTATTCAGTTTCATTATTAATCTTGGTGCAGAATTTCCAAAGAATATGAAATATTTTCTGGTCCAAAGAATTAATGAGAAATACAAAATTATTTTAGATGAATTGATACAATATCTAAATTATAGGAGAATATATAATACTACTGATTATATTGTTGAGTTTTCACATTTAACATATAAAAGTTTATTTGTTCAAAAGGCTAATATAATCATGTCAGTGCTTTTATGCATTTTTTCCTTCTCTCTTTCTTTGAAAGTATAAGCAAATAAATAAATAAATTGAGGACAAATTAAATTCAATGACAAAATTATTTTTGTTAACTAACAAAATTTATTTTATAAGCGAGATATTTAAGCAATAATTGCAACTGTTTGACTCAGCAGAAGATCTAACATCAAATATTATGAAACTGCATGATACTTTGGAAATAATTTCTTAAATGGCAGCTGAAACTGATATTGCATTTTCTGCTGAAAAGTTACTAATAACAAAGCTAGATAACAAAACTAGATTCAGTGGAAAATAAAAATTTGTTTCTCTGTTTTTTAAATACTTTTAAATACTTTAGAAAGGAATAATGAATATGTGTTATTTGTATTTTGTAGTTCCGTATATAAAGGCGTACAGACTTTGGAATTAATGAATAATTTCATTGAGTGCAATTATTAAGAATATGAATTAAAAATGACTTATTTTTGGATTTATTTTTCAAATTTCGATGCATTCCTAGTAGTATCTAGAATAATTGTTATATTACTATAATATATCTATATATTGTATATAATTGTATTTTTTTTGTATTATATATCTTTAACATAGGATATCCTAGAAAATTTAGGAAGGAAAAAGAGAGCTGGGAAATTTGTAATCTAGATTGCAAGCATTTAAAATTCAGTTTTAATATTTTTTGTCTCTCTATACAAATAAGGCTCTTAATGAGCAATATCAAAAATAACAATTCAAAAACTAAATGTATGAAGAGGAAAAGCTATTAATATCCTCATTGGTATCAGTAAAGATTCATGTTAGAGAATATGTCTTTCTTTATGATGTTCTTAGCATTCTTTTCCATCTTAAGAGCACTTTTCTATCCAGAAGAAATATATCTGCCCTAAAAACAGCCATACAATACTTCCATTGTATGGATGAAAGCA
Source organism: Argiope aurantia (assembly GCA_026543865.1). Lineage (NCBI taxonomy): Eukaryota > Metazoa > Arthropoda > Arachnida > Araneae > Araneidae > Argiope > Argiope aurantia. The sequence continues at coordinate 205,363 of JAPMOR010037475.1, read as the reverse complement.
TAGAGAAAAATATTTCAATTCAGAAAAGTCGTCTTTGCTAGTATATCGTTTGTTTACTCTCTTTCATTTCGGGATATTTTAGATTCTTTTCTCCCATTTCTTTTTAAATATTGCATTAGCATTTGAATAAGGTTTGTTCAGATGCTTGATATGCATCCAAATAGAGCACTTCTTTTGACAGATGAATATCTTAAAAAAAGATCTACATGCAAGCTGATATTTTGCATCCATTCGTGAGATTAAACCAATACTATAATTTCTTATGCCAGCTTCTTTTATTATATTTTTTATGTTTAGAAGCACAGTCGAAAATTTGAACATAAATCGCCTATCTCATATCATACTTTCAAAGCTGATTGCTGATTTTAAAACAATAAAAATTTATTCTGTAGTTAAATTTTACCATATAAAGAAACAAAAGCTCATCTTGCTTAATCTGAGTTTAAATTCTTTGATAGATTCAGTATTAAATCGAAGGCATGAAGGCTTTATTAAAATCATATACGCATAATACTATAATACGCAATTTTAACACTAGTTTGTAATGCCGATATAAAAATACAATTATTTATAAGTAATGAATTTTGATTCGTTAAAGGATATCAATAAATAATACATTAGCATTAAAACAATTTATTTTTACAGCACTAATGTTATAGCAAAATATTTAGTTATATTGTACAAATAACAATAATTAACGAAGAGACGCTTCATTCAAAAAATATATAAACGTGTGTATAAATCTAATAATTTTGGAAGACGCTACATATGCTTAGAACCAAAGCATATATAACGTCTTCTCGTTCATAAAAGTTCATAAAAAGTGGATGTTTGGAGATGGTGTCGTCCTCGTCATCTGACCGCGGTTCAAAATTACGAGGTACGTACCAAAATAGTATTAGTGTTGCTTTAAAAAGAGAAAATAATATAACTAAAACAGAATTTCAGCAGAATTAGCTGGCTTAGTAACTGTGGATAATTCGCACCCTTGAAGTAGCCATATGATAAATAAAGACGTAAGTTAAAATGCATTATTACGATTAAAAATGACACAGGAAAAGATGTGTGCATCTAATTGGATAGATCAAAGCCTGTAAAAAAGAAATCAGAACCATTCTTCCACTGATCTTGCTTACTGAGTATCACCCTTTGAGGGATAAAATTTTACAAAAGTGATAGGTTTGGGTTCCTGAAACGAACAGAACTTCCTTAACTTATTCACAATATTATGTAAACGAATACGTGTTACGGAATCTGAGATAATAAAGTCTATATATTGAGAAATCGAAGAATCTGAATTATATTTTCTTTTTTGGATTTTTTTTTTCTATTATGTTACTTCATTCAAGCTGATCTACAAATAATTAGGTTTTAAATTGAAACTCCTAATGCAAAATTATAAGTCACTTTTTAGAAAACTAAAAAATATATAAAAATTCATTGAAAATAAATAACTTTGTATATATTATTTCCTAATTTCAAGAATAAATCAAAATTACATTTCTTTGTGAGTAAGATGTATTATTCTTTCTTAAAAAATTGATGGCATCAGAACTACGAACATTTCTTAATAACAACTCATAAGGAAATTCATTTCTTGAAAGTAGACAAGGACAGCGGCGTCCTAGTGGAAAGGTCTCTGTTTCGGAACAGGAGAAATTCAAGTTCGTGACCCAATTCCACCGAAGAATCGTCGTGTAAGCGGGTCTGGTAAGTGGGCCACACGTCTGGGTCGAACGTCCTCCCGCCGTTGCTGGAATGGGATGCCAGCTCAGGCGTTGACCTCGTCATCTGAAAGCGGTTCAAAATTACAAAGTCCGTCCCAAAATAGCCCTATTGTTACTTTAAAATGGGACGTTAATGTTATATTAAACTTGAAAATATTACACTAAACTAGTTAAACTAAAATTGAAAATAGATAAATAACGTGCGTCAATTTTATAAGCGTTTCTTCTTAAAATAAATTAGTCTTTGTCCATGCCTTAATCTAATTTTCTTTAGTTTAATGTCCATTTTTTTATTCGTGGTGATTGTTATGGTTGTTTATTATTATTTCTTCTTTTTAGCGTTATAAATAAAATTATCTAGTTCATTTTGTAGCCATTAGCTTATTTTGGTAGTTTTTAGCTTCATATAAAATGAATATAATATATTTGATTACATGTTAGCTGGAAATATTTTTAATATTTTCCTTTTGGTTCTTTAAGAGAAATTTTTTTGGAATTTATAAGACAGAAAATTAGTAAGGAAAAGGAAGAGGATGAGTTAGGGATTCATCATCTCTAATTTCAAATGTATTTACTTTCGCCGTCTGCTACAATATAGGAAATAATAAATATTCTAGACTATTGCACTACGAGGTAGATTGTTTGATTTGACACAAAAATCGAAGAATAAAATAATTTTGATTACATTCGAAAGGATGATAAATAATTTCTTAAAAATGAGGGCATTTTATTTAACACTGTAATCTTTGTTACCAAACGATAATTTGAAATTTTATTTTATTTTATTTACCCTAAAGAGTTATTTTCCTTCCTGTATTTCTAAACAGAAATTCTCTCTTCGAGAATTAACACAGAAAATTATTCATCAGAAGTTTTGCTTTCATTTTAATCATCTCCTCAAGCATTTAAAATTAAATTTAAAAATGTTTTATGGATTTTTTTTCAAAACCAAAAAAACAGAAACAAAAAAAAACCCTTAGATTTGTTGATTTTTATTGACAAAAACTTTGTAACAAGTTGTTAAATTTTCTTTTTTTCTAGTCCCTAAAAATCCAATAAATGCCTCCCTTTGAAATTGGTTCTTTAAATCGATTCAACGTTCAGTGTTAAAAGATCTTTCCTTCACCATTTTTCCTGCATTTTATAGACAGACCATTTCCAATCTATTCTTGTTTAAAAGCACCAAAGACATACATTCTTTTAACAACCGGGTTTCAGAAAAATGAATACAAAAACCATACAATTCTTGGAAAAGAGAAGAGACAATTGTTTTGATTTTAAATGTGAATTGCCATTTGTTTTTCTCTATTAAGAGATGTCCCACATTTTCTTTTCAAAGAATGTCTTATTTTAAAATCTTTCTTTTTTTTTACTGGATTTAATTGTAATATCCAATACATTTTGACTTAAAAGAAATAAAAGGAACAAGACACATTGCCTTCAGGGATTTATTTAAAAAAATATTTCATTTTTTAAAAGAAAAGTAAATAATTTTAACTATGAGTGTTTTCGTTTGAGTCCACTTAGTCTTTTATTTATTCTTAGCCATGTATGTAGCTAACATTTGCCACAGTGGTTTCAATAAAGCAACATCATAACTTGTATGCAAATGTATGAAAATATTAATAAATTATCATTTTAATTTCTGAATTGTACTTATGGTTTATTTAAAGAATTTATTTATCTTCACAATAAGTTTAAAATACATTGAAAAATCTTTCTCTCAATAATTTCCTTCGTATTTTTATTTTTAAATTAAAAACATTCTATTTCAGACAAATGAAAGACATTTTTTAAAAATATTTTATCAGAAGAATATCAGAAATGGGAACAAGAAATTGTCGGATTAATTAAGGTCTTTCTGGGTACCTTAGCTGCCAAAGTGTTAGTCCAAACAGAAAAAGACTTCTTGAACTATGACAAAACGCACTTCTCGTAGATAGATGTTAGATCGCGGTCGGAGATGGTTATTATGATTTCATATTCAATTTCTAAATATGTCACGACATAATGTAAAGCAAGTCATTTCTTTCATATGCATTGAAGACAATGTCTGAATTAAAAATAGATTATGAACTCATTTAATATACATTCTAAACTACATTTTATTTTCGAAATATAGAGAATGGAATAAAATACATTTTATTCTAACGCTTATGCACGGGGGAGTTGCAAACATTGCATCGCGAATATTATAAAATGAGCAGATTCACAAAGAATTCTAAATATATTTAATCCATTTTCATATCATGCCTTCAGTGAAATGTACTACATGTACACATACAAAATTTTAACAATTTGCTTATTGCAAGTTATAGAAAAATTAAAAACAGAATTTACTTTGTCTCGAGTTCACACGGAAACAAGATCGGATAAAAATAAACAGAATCTTATTGCGCATTCATTCTTGTTGTTTAGTGTATAACTATTAGTTTCCATCAAAAAAATAATTCTTGCATGGATTCGATTTCAATTTCACACCGTAAATACATCCTCAATAGATATCTTGAGTTCTATTGGGGATAGATATTTTAAAACCTATAAACAAGAAGACATTGCAAAGTTAAAAAACCTCAATAACCAATAACTATGTTTATTAACGCGAAGGCACAGGACCAAAGCACAGCCGAAGACTTACACGAGCAATAAAAGTCCGCATTTCTGGCAAACAGCAGAGCGCACAATAATGTTTAGCATCTCGAAGGGCTCAGGAAAGAACACGGTCAACTAAAAACTTGAATGAGTTTAACTTTATTGACTATATCCATCTCTGTCTCACGGGATTTTATAATTCCCTAGACATGGCAGAGGAAGTTCCTAGACATGGCAGAGGATAACGCTACATCGCGAACGGACCTATCATCAAAATTCCTGAAAATTCTAAAACCAACCATTTGTTGCCAAATGGTCTCCAAGGTCGAGGATCACTGATTCGGCATCCGTTAAGCAATCAATATTATTCTCCATCAAACTGTTTTCCTTGCTAAGGAACTTTCTGAGCACGGAAGCAACATTACAAATTACCAACAATATTGCCTACCATTACTTTAAACTATTCGATACACGATACTCTGAAGATTATCTGTCGACTTATTGCCTACTATTACTTTAAACTATTCGATACCAGATACTCTGTAGATTATCTGTCGACTTAAGATCTGAGTTACATGTTTATATTTTAAGATTTAAACAAGACTTCAGTGCCGCTTGAAGAATGTGCTGAAGCATGATCTTGCTAATATTGTCAGTTAAGGGTACATAAAAGATTAGCATATAGAGCTGATTATCCTCCAAATTGTTTGCATAATGTTGTAATACATCGTAACCAATGATAAAGAGCAGAACACTTGTTCATTGCAGCAAGAGGCAGCCCAAACCACCACCTTCCACCATTTTGTTTATAACTAAAACACAAAACCACAGAGATTCCCAGTGAAAGTTACGAAATTATGATGCCCTGCAATCTGGACGATTCAGTTTTCCCTTTCTTTCACCGCTAAACATTATTGATTGCCATTTTGATACATATGACATATGATTTATATATCACGGCATTCTTTGGATTAATGATGTGACCTCAGATCTTGTCTCTTTTTCATCTTGCAATGAACCTTTGAATAGCATAATATGCGTCAATAAATAGCATACTATGGTATCGAAAATCTCATGTTAATGGCTTTTCATGAATAATGCTTTGTGGGTATTCTTCCATCTGTCGGGCTCTGGTGTGGTGTGGTGTGGAGTGGAGAGGGGGGTGCCAGTTCAAGTGTCATCCTCGTCATCTGATCGCGGTTCAGAATTACGAGGTCCGTTCCAAAATAGCCCAAGTGTTGCTTCAAAAGGGACGTTAATATAACTAAACTAAACCAAACCAAATCCATCTGTCGGGCGATAATGGCAACGAACAAAAATAATGACAATAATTAAGATAATGGCAACAATACATTTGTATCTAGGCGCCTCTAAGAACTGTTCTTTAGATAATAAATACAGTCACTCGATAAAACTAGTTGATGAAATTTCTTTGATCATTTAATAATATGCAAAATTGCAGAAACGAAATTTGCCTTCAAATTTAAAAAGCTAAATCATAGTAGCTTCAACCGAGTGAAATTCTTCACCTGCTGAATCCCGAATGCCAAATATTAGCGTTTGCAAAATTTGAATTTTCGAAATCTGTGTCTTGAATAATATTTTTTCACATATGATAATAAAAATTGATAGAAATTTGTTGTCTTGCCTAGATTTTATGAATAAGGACATTTTTATTTGTATCGAAAAAATTAGGATTGTAACAAATAAAATTCTTGCACCTTGATTATAGGATTTTAAAAGAGTTTTTGAATATGTTTAAAGGTATTTCTATTATCCCAATTCTAAATTTTCGAGTGAAATGATTTCAATGTCTAATCTTTGACATTGCAGTGTATTAGAAAAGCCACTTATGATATAAAGTATCACCTTAGCAAATAATAATTAAAGTTTGATTAACACTTGAATTTAACAAGAAGTAATTTTGCGCAATATGTTATAGAACTTACAAAAAATTTCCTAGGAATGCTTTTCTGTTAGCTTTAGATTTATGTTATTATATATTATTTGTTAAAACGATTATTTCTTATTTTTAAAAGAAATGTATAAAGTAAAATGTTTAGTTGAAAATAATAATTTCATACTGATTATTTTATTGATTTATAGATTGAAAAGGAAAGAATAAAATTAAATAAAATGAGAGTAAAATGCTGCATTGAGAACATTATTATTTTTAAGTCATAATTTGTCTTAATTAATTTAAGTCATTAATCAGTTTAAACTAGTTTATGAGAGCTCCAAAATTTTTTGCCAGCCATGAAGGAATTGAAAATGAAAATTACCATTTATGCTTTATTCACTGCCTACGCGATTTCGAGCTTCAAAACAACATCATGTCCTCAAAAAAAAAAAAAAATACCACGTTTGGAAGCTGAATAACGAGCGTTTCCGTCGTAATTCGATTTCCAGATGATAAACTATATACCAATAAATTTTTAAACATATTAGTTAATTTGAATTTTTATGAAAACATTTTTTTTGTAAACACAAACTGCTATTTTCTAATTTCTGAGATCATAAAACAGTTTCATAATTAATTATTCCTAGAATAGGAGACAAGTACTTCAATGTTCCCACTTAAGAATGAATGAAGTGATATTTCCCCATTGGGGGAAAAAGAAAAAATACTTTTAACAAAACTGTTATTAAACGCGAATGAAATTTTTGTGAACATATTGTAGCGAAAATTGTTCCTTCCGGCCAAGCACAGTTGGCTCAGTCGGCTGAACGAAGCATCTCATAGCTGAGCGGAGGGTTGCGGGTTCGAATACAAGCGAGGCGAACTGTCAAAAATTGACTTTTAATTTCAATTTGCTTTATGTCAAAGTCATGTTAATTATGCAAATTTATGTTAATTATTCTAATCTGTTATTTATGTAAATTCCTAATTTTCTGCGAGCCTTCAAATTCTAGAAGGTCCTTCAACTGTATATAAGTAGTTTCTCAATCAGTTAGATTGGTAATAAAATCTTCAGTTGATCTTGAGTGTGTTCATTTCTATTGGACTTACTACATTCACTTCATCTACGCGATAATAGGAATTAAATTATTTAATTTCTTCTGAAAAAATTACATTCCATGAAAATAACAGCTATGATGTCATAGTTCTACGTCAACCTTTTAGTTCTTTGTCATAGTTCTTTGTCAAAGAAGCATACGTAATAATAAAGCAATACTGGTAAAATCATGCCAACCTTTTAAAAATGCATCTGCTTTCAAAGAAGCATACATAATAATAATAATTTAGTACTGGTACAAGCAGGTAAAATATATATATTAAAAGATGGTGATGAAAATTGCCTTTTATACTTTATTGATTACCTACGCAATTTCGAGCTTCAATATTCATTGCCTACGCAATTTCGTTTTTCAATATTGATTGCCTACGCGATTTTGAGCTTCAAAACCTCCTAACAAAAACAACATCATGTTCTCACGTGATAATAGATATGTGCATAAATAATAATGGAAAAAGAAAACAGCTTGTTCTATAAGATAAATGATAGAAGGAACTCAAAATACTAAACCGTTTTACTTTAAAAACAATAAATAATGGTAAAAAAGTCATAATAATTACAGATTTTAGAAATTGAAAACAAAAACCATTTACTGTTAAATTTAAACATGGTTTCTATTTAAGATGAATTCAACATCTGCAATTATTTCCTGGCCGGGTGTATAGCCAGGCAAACAAGTTTTTTTGCATTAATAGTAACAGTAACAAAAGTGTTACTTATTATATAAAGTAATTTTATCATAAGTAATTTTTTTTATTTCAAAAACAATAATTTAAATAAAACAAATTTCTTTCTAAAAAAATTAAAGATAATATATCATTACAAGAGATTGAAACGTTTAGTCATAAATGTATTTGAACTTCCGTTTGGCTGTTAACAACGAACTTGTGATTTAATTTGTATAGCTTCGTATCGCTTTCATTTAGGAACATAATTTTTTATCGTATTTTTTTTTAGTAGATGCATTCTCTTAATTCAGTATCAAATGCTTTGCCATCCCAAATACATAGAGTAAATCATTTGATAATTTGAATGCAAATGTATTCATAGACCGAAAAAAAGAAACCTGCAAATTAGAGTTTATTCAATAAATAAGATAAATAAAACACTACACTAATTTAAGAAAAGAAAAACACGTTCAGTGACAATAATTTGTTTTTTAATCTACACGTTATGCAAAACAATTTTTTCCATAGGAATAAATATTAAACAAGCCAATCCATTTAATTCCGAAAAAAAAATACTTAAATTGTAATAGTGGTATTGATTATTTATAATGCATGTTTTTATTAGCAATAAAATTGTCTAAAATTTTTTTCTTCTACTGCATTTCAAACTTTGGGCTAAACTGAGACACAGCATTAATGTTAAATGAATTTGCAGCATTAATCATATAGCATAGCTATGCCTTATCAGGGTGATGCTTCCCAACATACGATACAATAATTTCCCATCCTTCCGGCATTTCCTTATTTCATTGTCTGGTTATTGTTCTGTTGAGTCTGTTATTTCTTCAACTCCAGATAAAATCTCCTCCTTATCTTTCTGCTGTGATTTAAGCTGTTTGGTGATTCTGGCAGTGTTCTTCCATCACCCCATTGATGCCATTGCTATCTATTTCTAGTCCCATAAACTTGGTTAGAGAATTTTCTCACTTTAGGTTCCACAGACACTTGCTCAAACCCCTCTGAGTCATTACAATTATGTTATACAGCTAAATTTTAGATATAAATATAAGATTTAAGGATGATCCTCAAAGACGCAGTCGTAATGTGTCTTCACTGGTTGTTCTGCGAAACATCGTTCGTTAAACGAGTCACTTTATTGCATTTTGCTTTGCTCGGTACGCAAATCACTTGCCATGAGAGATGCTTTTTTAAGCGAAGTTTTGCTGTAAATGACCAATTAAAAATTAATATATTGCAAGTATTTTCATTGCAGTAGTAATTTTTGTCTTTTCAAGTAAATTATTCCAATAAATTAAGATTATGAAAACAAAACAAAAACCAAAACATTTTGAAATAGAAATGTTCCTGTTTTTAATACTTTCGAAAATTTAGCAATCCAGGAAAATCCAACTTAAGAAATATTAAAAGTTGATATTTATCAATTATCTACCTGTGGTAGAAAATTGAAAGTTTTATAAATATAACTTTCAGAATTAATGTTCTGCACACATGGAAATATAACTTTAGATATAAATATGAAATTTCAAAATTAATAATCGGCATAAACAGAAAGTGCGCCTTGTTGTTTATAAATTTTGAAAACAAAAATCGGCATAAACAAGATGTACCGCTTGATGCTTCAGTCACAAGTTTCAAATGTGAATAACTACAAAAGCATAAGATAACCATTCAATAAAAAGAAAGTCAGTTATTAAGAAAATGCAAAGGCAAAATCAGTTCATAACTTGATTATTGACTTCAATGACATATTACAACTCGGAAGATATATCATTTTGTTTGCTGTTCTCCGAATTCTAATTTTATTTTCATTATTTTTACTCTTAGAAGAGAAATATCTTGCTTAAGAATCAACCGTGCAGAAACTTCTATTGTGTGAATGAAAGGAGATAGAGAAATTCATGATCTTAAAGAAGCTTTTTTGTTGGGATTCCCTCTATTTGCTTAGCTCCATCGCGGAAATCTTTCCACTCCTTTCTCCCAAGCACTTTTTGAATATTGTATTAACATTTCAAAGAAGTGAATTTGAATTTTTGATGCATCTCTGGATACAGCACTTTTTCAAAATGCAGACTATCTTTAAAAGTTATCTTTGTAAAGTCGGATGTTTCGTCTTCCTCCTGAGACTGAATCAGTGCTGTAATTGATTTTGCCTGCATCGTGCCTTCACTTTTCTGTGCTTACAAATGTATCAGAATCTTGAGTGAATGCTACATATTTTATTTCGAAAGCCATGCTGGACTGAAAGCAAGAGTAAGGATAAATTTATTATTATTATTATTATTTTAATTTTTAAGAAAAATGTTCACTGTGACATTATCAAAAGAGAAGAAATCAGATAATCATTAATGTTCGCGGGTTAAAGTACTAAATGCTTCCTATATTTTTTTTTTACTAAGTGTTACAGTTCCGAATTTATATTTCACAAAATTGAATTGCTGAGAGGTTAGTTGGTGGGTTGATTTTTGGCTTAATCGCGCAAGAGACAGAAAAATGTCTTATTGTGCCAAGAATATGATTTCAAATGAAATCACAGGAATAATTAATATTCCAGCAAAACAATAGTAATCAAAACTTGAAAAGTAAGTTTAGAAAAGCTAATGTAAATTTTTAATACAACTTATATAAAAGTATAGAAACTAACAGATTTTAAAAGATTAAACAGTTGAAGGGTTACATTATATTACTAGGAGATTTTTTATTTCAAGTTTTGTTAAATATATTTTGATATTAAGACAGAGTTATATTTATATAAAATCACATTAAAAAGTAACAAAAAAAGACCTTATAGTCTTTTTCTTTAGTGGAAATTATTTTTTTTTAAATCTTTAAAGAAATCTTTAAATATTTTCATTCTTCTTTCATTTCTTAAATTTTTTTCAAAAATCTGAAAACTTTAATTTTAATTATATTCACAATCTGCTTAAAGAATATTATAAAATCTCACATTGCTATTAAATATATATATATATATATATATATATATATATATATATATATATATACTGGTGGACAGAATTAAGAGATGAAAGACATTTTCCCAAATATCTAAAAAAATACTGAATATAAATAAATGAAATTTGGTATGGATATAACTTATACCATGATAATAAAGTATGCAAAACAAAAATGAAAGTGCCATTCACTGGCAAGACCTATTGCCAATAAATCCAATGTAGTCTGAACTTAAGGACAAAAGATGACAATACAAATGAGGCTTGTACAGTGTGTGTCGCCTCTAGTATGGTGTATGGTCACCCCTGACTGACAGACAGCATGCACAACGAGTATGTATGCTGTTAATAAGGGAGTTCAGGAGGGGTTGTGAAAGACCCTCCCATTCTTCCACCAGAGCAATTTTTAACTCTAGAATGGTTCTGGGGGGACGTTGGCGCATTGCAATAGCTCTCCCAAGAGCATCCCAAGCATGTTCAATAGGATTCAGGTCAGGGGATTTGGCTGGCCAAACCATTCGTTGAATGTTCTCGCTTTTAAAATACTCATCAACCATGAGAGCCCTATGTGATCGCGCATTGTCGTCCATAAAAATGAACTCAGGGCCAACAGCGCCCCTGAAAAGACGCACATAGGGCTCTAGGACCTCCTGCCTGTACCTCTCAGCATTCACAGAACCATTGTCAAACACATGGAGCGGTGTGCGGGTATCTTGCATGATCCCTGCCCAAAACCATGAGTCCTCCACCAACATAATGGTCCTTTTCGATAATATTGCTGGGATAGTATCGGGTTCCGGGTTCCATCCCTATCAATAACCGTCCAGAATCAGGTTGTAGACTGAATCTGGACTCATCGGTGAAGAGAACATTAGCCCAGTGAAGCTGTGTCGAATTCTGATGTTGTCTGCACCATTCTGCACGCGCTCTTTTGAGGGAAGGAGTGAGTGGGATGCAAATAGCGGGCTTCCTGGCATAGAGCCCTCTTTCATGGAGTCTTCTGGAAACTGTCTTACTCGAAATTGATGTTCCTATAGCAGCCGCGAGGTCCCTAGACAATTGAGTGGCTGTAGCCGTCCTCTGGCGCTTAGCTGAAACGAACAAATACCGATCTTCATTGGCCGTTGTAACCCTCGGGCGACCTTGTCCTGGTCGTCTGAATACTGTCCCACTAGTTTTAAATTGACTCCACAAATTGGAAATGACGCTTGGTGTTATATCCAATTCCCTAGCAACCTGAACTTGGGGTTGGCCTGCCTCAAGTGTACCCACAATTCTCCACCTCATACCGTCGTCTAAACGATGATTATTCAAAAAATGCACTAAAATCTGCAACTGTGTTGAAGAGTGGAATGAGATGAACAGCTCGATGCGGACTTTTATACTTCCTGCTGGCTTAGCAATGTCCACAAGAATACGTAAACTTAACTCAGGGCCAATAGCGCTACAGTGACCATATATGGCAATCAACTGTCCAGGTTTTGTACGGTATTTTTAGAGAAATGTGCGAAAATGCTTTCCATCTCTTAATTTTGTCCACCAGCGTATATATATATATGTATAATATTAAAGTGATTAAAACATTTTTCTTGCATTTATTGGGAAAAACAGGAAAATTCCTTTTTATATCATTTTATATCTTACATAATAAAAATTTATTCTTTGAACGCCTATTGCGTGTTCATTTTTATTACATACATATTGATTAACTGGAAAAATAGATTGAAATCTGTATTTTAAACTGTGAAAAGGCTCTGCATTTCTAGTACATTATGGTGACGAAAAAACTAATAAAATGAAACTGGCATTTGAATTTTAACTTATTTTCTTTGTTATAGTAGGAACATTCTAAATAATTTCGGAAATAATAAATGCACAACGTTGGAATTTTTAAAACAATACAATTTTTGATTATTACTTCCTATTAATTACCATAAACCCAATTAAGATTTATGAGGTTATATACGCTAGTTAATGTGTTAATATATTTTGTCTATAGAAGTTAATAGTTATATAAAATATATAGAATAACTTCATTTAATGCTTCATAAACATCTTCAGTAAAATAAAATTTCTTTTTCAGTATATTTGTGATTTAGCATAAAATATGCTGAAAACAGTACATTACTTTCAAAATGAGACAGGTAAATAATAATTATTTTATTATTATCATCATTTCTTATAATTAGGAAACATTTTCTTTTATTATTTGTCTTTTATTATTTTGTTTCTTTTATTATTTTATTATTTGTCTCAAAAATTTTATTTTACTTGATTGAATCTTGAGATGTCGTGAATAATATATTAGATCATAATTCGTTCGAAAACAATTGTTATTTGCTATCTTATTAAACCAGATCTGCAAATCAATCTACTATCTTATTTTAAATGACATCTACTATCTACTTTCTACTAATATCTACCTTCTCCAAAGAATTATTTAAAAATTCAATTCAATAGTTTTCTTTAAATTTCATAACAATAAGTAATAAAGCTGATGTAGAATGCAGTTTTTATGTCTGAAATTAATAAAAGTGATTTTTTTAACCTCACAAATAAATATTTTTAACAAAATTGTCTATACTTTCAACAATCTTTGCAATTTGCAATATTCCATAATTTGATTTTCCTTTCCTGAGTGTTTTAAAAAACAGAAAATTTATTAATTATTTTATTTATTTTTTTAAAAAAATTATGTGTAATAATTGTCAAGATTATTTTTAGATAAATTAATTGGGCTCATGAACTCGCAACAAACATTTCAATTTTAAAAGGAATGCTTTAAGTTATGTGACCACGTTTGAGGGGAAATTTTCGAAAAACATTCGAAAATAGTTATGTTTTGAATAATTGCATAAAAAACCAAATATACTCCGGAACCAAATATACTAGATAAGTGACAAAGATTAGTTAAGTGGTTTAGAAATCGGAGAAAAAGAAGGCCTTTTTTAGGAGGGTTATAAAGAGGTATGGAACAAACATTTTCAAGTTTAGAATTTTATCGAATGATTTGCTTAAAATTTTGCAGCTTAATTTTTAGCTTAAGATAAATTTTATCTAGTTCCTGAATTTAAAAAAAAATTATTTCTATCCTTTATTTAAAAATTGGTGTTAATCCTTAACTGGGAAAATGCGGTCTGTGAGACCGCTAGCGACGGATTTTCGGACACTCCTATTCTATTTTTAGCTCAACTGAAAGGGTTGACCCAGTAGTTTCCTGTTTTGTAACCTTCAATACATGTGCACTTTTTCAACCGATTTCAGCGGATGCTTTTTTAAATAATTCAGTTATTTCTTTGAGCGCGGTCTGTAAAACCACACCTCCCTGTTAATATCCCAGTAATAAACAAGGCTTAGCAGATGCCGCAAAAACTTGGCTCCCGAAATATCATCCAATTTATTGATTCTATTATGAAACGGTGCTCCAGACACTTTTAAAGGAAGCAGAAAGTGATTTTAGTGATAAGGATAATTGTATAGAAGAGTTTTTCGATGAAAGTTCGCATTCAACTGATTCTGATATGTATGTTCAAACATAATTAATTTTTCTAGTGATAATGTATTTTGAAAAATTTATAAAATACATTAATATACCAAGAGAATATATATAGAATTTATAGGTTGATTTTTATACTAGTTCTTAACCTGTATGTTGAAAATGCCCTTGTAAACCGTGCTATGAAAGTCACACAAGCCGACAAAAAAAGGATCATTGTTACCCATTGTCATTTTTTTTCATATAATTGTTGAATTTTACATTGTATTGTCTTCTACATATCTTGATATACTGTAAAAATAAATATGATTTAAAAATGAAAGCGTAATATGTTTTTTCCAAGAATATTATTTATTGTAACATGCAATTTGAGAAGAAAATGTATGTTCCAACGCATTTACTTTTTTTCAATGATAATATATTTTGAAAATTTCTAAAACATATCTATATATCAAGAAAAAAAATCTGCAAAATATATTGGCAGTTTTTCAAACTAATACATTCATTAGAAAATTTCATTTACACTCAAAATGTTCAGTTATGTCCTAAAATTTAACCTCTCTAGTTAAGGGTTAACAGAGAAATAACATAAAATTTTAAAAAAATTTCGTATTGGGAAGCAATGAAACATTTATAAATGAGTATATATAATTTATTCTCTTGTCCAGGAACTTCAAAGCCTATTGAGAAATAATTTGAACAAAAAAAAATCATTAGATTTTTAATTTATGAGGTTTATATTAAGAAAATTCTATCAAAGATTAAAATTTCAGTACATAGCTTCCAAAAATGTAAAATAGCATCAAAATGTCTGTAAATTTAAATTTAAAAATCAGTGTCAATTCTTAAAAATAGAATTAGAAAAAAAAAATGTTAATGAGTTTATAAAAGCCCTTTTCAAACATTAAGAATAAAAATCATAGTTTCACAAAAAATCTACTTCACAACATAGCCACCTACCAAAAACTATAGATTTCAAAACATACTAGAGAGTGATAAATGATATATCCTAAAGTATGAAGCCTTTCTTCTTTGCTGTGGATTATGAGATCTTTCGGGGATGAGTTCAAGACATATAAATTAATCCTCTCTCATTGAATTTATCATTTCAATTAAATTTCCAGTTACTTTTAATTTTAAAAAAGAATGCTGCTGCATCAAATGTTTATGCTCATATAAAAAAAATTATTGAGAAAATGTAAAAATCTTGTAAAGCAAATATTCATTCACTACCGGTATGTCTGTCCTTTTGGTCAGTGCCATTATCGGATGAGAAAGTCCAACATCTGCTTTGGTGCTTAATAGGTAAGACAGTCATTTTTCTGTTTAAAGTAACTGATATTTAATTGTGCAAATAAACCAGGTCATGAATAAATAACAACGGTTAGAGAGCGGAGGTTTGAAATTTCTATTATTTTTTTTTCTTCTTATAAATATAAAATAATAGAAACTTGGTTCTCGAACTATATTGGAGATTATTTCAAATATTTTCTTTCTGCAATTTTCTAAAACTGTCTTCAGTATTACATTTTTCTTGTTAATGTTCACATTTTTTGTTTCAATTTAATTTTAGAGATTAATTTTGTTTTAAAACATCGTGAAGGTTATAGATGCAGAATGTTCCACTGCAAGGATACAAAATTTATAACATTCCTATAAATTCGCATTGGAAAGTAAAAGAAAAACCAGTATATATATATATATATATATATATATATATATAATAATGATACTTTAAACTCTGAATTTAATCAAAATTAATTTCCAAAACTTTATCTTAATTTAGCCCATAGTAAAATATTCTCTTATTTCCTGATCTTATTCCACGTATGAAGCTGTGTAAAAGATACTGCGCAATCAGTCTACGTATCAAGTGAAAATGATAATTTCGGTCAATATTCAACACATGTCCTTTGTCCCTTGTCAAAGTTCAACACATGTATTCAGTCGCCACCTGACCGGAAATTCCATGTTATATAAGACTAGTGATCATTTGTTTCGCTCCTTCTTTACTTCTGCTTTTGTGCCGCATTGCGCCTTATTGTAAATAAATCAAACCTGTCACCCGGGAGAGAATAAAATGAAATTAAAAATACAAAGTCTCTTCACTGTTTGTCAAACGACCTATCTTATTTTCGTCTAGATCCGATATAGCACCGACAATTACAATTGCTTTATTTCAAGAAATTAACTTAAACTGCATATTTGAAAAGCTTAACAATTTTCTAAACATCTATATTTGTAAAAAATTCAATTCGAACTTTTGCATTTAATTTCTATTGTTAAAGGAGGAAACGAATTATAAATGGGACCTTATATTTTGTCAAAGACAAACAAGGAAAATCCAAGCACTTTCCTAAAACACATACAATTTTACTTGTCAGCATCTAGGAAGAAAAATTTTTTCAAATCGAAATTTAAAAGAATAAACTGTAAGAAATGGAAAATTGCAAAAGAATCCAAACATTTTTTTAATAAAATTAATCATTGTGTTTTTGCTAATATCTAGAAAAATAATTCATTCAAAATGAAATTTAAATGAATAAATTGCAAGTGAAGGATAAAGGTTTAAAAACTCTCTGAAAAATATGTGGGTATAGTTTCTCTTAAATTACATTTTTTTTAATAGCTTCGAAATATTTTCAAAGTAAATAGCTGTGAAGAAGCATCGATGTTTGTTCAGCAATAATTTTTGTTTTTTTAACGAAAACGAACAAAATTTCACAAATATATTTTTCAATTTTTTTAAACAAAGTCTCATTGGCTAGAAGCGCAATGTTGAAATTTATTTTTAAACTTAATGAATATTTAAAATTATATTGATGAAACCCCATTCAGTGAAATTGATTTAGACCCTAGCGATGGATGCTAAAATTAATGGATCAAGAAAATTTTGCAATTGTTAGAATAATGGTTAAAAAAGCGAAGAAATTATTTAAATTTTCCGTGGATGGATTTATGAAATGAAGTGAATCAATTATTTATATACGGGGCTAAATTCACAAATAATTTGTCTTAGTTCGGGGCTTAATCTAAATTCACAAATAATGTGTTAGATTGCGAAATAATGTGTTAGATAACTTATTCTTTTCTATCATTAAAATTACGATTTTAATTCACAGTAATGTCACCAGTAGTATAATTTTTTGATGAGTAGCGTCCTCGTAGAACTATGGCCACGTACGACATTTCTTCTGTAGTGAGATATGCCCTACCAAATGCTATAATGCCGAAGAAGAATTAGAGTTTCTTCACAACTTGAATCTGATCTTTAATTAGAATATTTTTGGAGTTGCAGACTTCTTGCCTACAGCTATGTCTAAATACTCATAACCAACAGAATTGCTAGAGATGGAATGTTGTATAAAATGTGGGACGCAATTATATATATATATAAAAAAAAACTCCATTCATATCAGAATGTAAGTCTTTGACATCAATAGCAAGTCATTTATTAGAAATTGGTCTCCAAATTTCTGTAGGAAAAGAGATGTCCCAATAAATCCAGAGGGAATAAGATTATTTTCTGATCTGACCATAGAGAAGTTTTCAAAGTAGTAACTATTTATTACTTTTTTTATTTTAATAGACAGCTGGTAAAAAAAAAAAAAATGCTGTTCAAACCGTAGTTGGAAAACGACAACCTTCCCCTTACTATAAGAAAAAAAAAAAGAGATAAACTCAATAAACGAAAACGAACATTTATTAACTAAGAAAAAGGTTACATTAACAGGTGTGTTTGGACAAAGAGGACGGTAACTCATACTGCATAAAGCTTTCAAATATAAGCTAGCTTCAATGTCGCAATTTGGAACGTCTCACAACTATGGCTTAAGTTTCACAAATTCCATAATTGTGAAGCTGCAATAATTATTCTGCTTGCTCATAACCGTAATTTATGAAATCAAGTGCATCGTAATTAAGTTCATATACCTATTGTTACAGAAATGGTGTGCAGGCAGCTACCCTAATACCAATGGCAGATTATTAGATTCTCTTCTTAAGTTCAGGGAAGGTGGTGTACCGTGATGGCCCTTAAGACTCAACTTTAGTTCTCTCCAATGCTGTCGAGGCGGTCCGGTTATTCAAATTCATCCTTGTGCTTCAAAGAGTGTCGGAGTAGTTTTGTAATACCTATTGCTATTTTATAAAATATAAAAGTATAAGGATATATATTTTTTCACTGTCAACGTATTTTTTAACAATTAAATTCACGTTGTAAAAACAGTATACTCCAGTGTGGGGCAAGTTGTCACGATACGCATATGTGCATAGTACTGTTAGTACTATAGAAACCTTCTTATTTAATCGGTTTTTGAATATCTGATGGAGTTTCAATAATTAGAGAACATTTTAAGTTGTATTTTGCAAACGAATTTCAAATTGATTTTTTTTAAAAAAAATATTGGCATAAAAAGCAACAATTTTCCCAGGTTTCCCGCATTTTAATTTCTTTTAAAATCAATAAAAATATCTTTGCTATCAGATCCTTTGATTAATTAAATGTTATATATTATAAACTTCTCAAGCTTCCCAGACATACAAAAAAATACTCGTTCCGAATCTACTTTTCTTTTAAAAAAACCAAAAGATGTATCCATTGAGTTGTGTTTAAGTTCTTGGTACGACATATTCCAAATCTATACTTATAATAAAGCTCAATGTGGGTGTGTGTGTGTTGGCGCTCAACAGGTCAGACCATTCAACTTACATCTACACCAGATTTGGCACGTGTATACCTTGGAGGCCGGGAATGTGCACCTGGGGGTTATTTTTTTTGAATTTTTAATTAGAATTTTATTTATTTAAAAATTAAGCGAAAGTTTGGCGTGTTTCTGCTATAACTTCCGAAAATATTACCGTACAAAAAGGATGTTTACATGAAGTTATAGATGAAAAATTTATCTTTTAAATGACACCAATGTTTTAACCTTAAAATTAAATTTCTATTTTTAATGAATTTTTAAATAAATATTTTAACTATGTTTTTCAATAATTTTTTTCGTAAAAAATTAAAATTAAAATTAAGCACGTTTTGCATTCATGGGAAAAAATTAGCTTTTTCAAAGCGTTGCCATCACATTGATTAAAGCTCCAATTAAAAATAAATTAAATCTTTTTGGAAATGAAATCTGCAAAAATATAATTTTCCGCACGTGTCTGTAAGAAATGAAACAAATATAAAATATTATTTTTTCTAAAAAAGAAATTCAAGAAAAATTATTTTATGATCTTTTACACACTCTATATTATTAAACCAATCAATCAGTTTTATTTTAAGGCAAGTTTTGCTTAATATGAACAGAACATCCATTCAAATCAGAGCCACACAGCTAATTTGTAAACCTTTAGTAAGACACAAATCTGCTAAAATGGTCTAAATGGAAAATGATTATATTTTATGTAACTTGATTCAATAAATGCTCTAATAAATAACGACTTTTTGATTTTATATAAAGCTTCTGCTGTGGAAATCACGATTAACAAAATGTTCTTGAAACACTAATATATTAAATAAAAAGAGTTAATTTCCAATCAAATAAATCAATCACTTAAACTGACTGATTTATGGAAATTTGAATATCACTATTCATTAAAAAAAGGATAATTTTAGATTTTCCATTGATCGTTTCAAAGAAAATACGCCAATCAGAGCGCAGGTTTCTCAAGATTAATTGGCCTAAGATTATGAAAATGTTGAGTTTTTCTAAATTTTTAACATTCAAAACTTCATAAATAAGTCTTAATTGATCGTGGAAAATAGAAACATTCATTCATTTATTTAAAATTTCTGGAAAAAATTCGTTTATTTAAAATTTGTAAAATTGTGTCCAGAATATTTCTCAGAATATGATACCTTACTACATTAAATTTAGACTTCATAATTTTTGAAATATATTTATAGGCCGGAACAAAATATTATTATTGATTTCATTTCAATCCTTTTAAAAGCAAAACTAAAAACTGAATTTTATGTTGAATCTCAGAAATTTTTGTTGAATTATTGTTTGAGATATTACATAAATGATGAAAAATATTTTGTAGTTAACATAAGACTTAAATATCGAGCGATTTTGTTTGCAATACTCACATTCAATAATAATAATAATTAATAAATAACAATAATGATGATAATTAAAATAAAACGCTTGGTTTAAAAAATATCTTAATATTAATTGCAATTTCATCATTAACCTTTTAAATTAAAGTTGAAGTTTTGCCAGAAATGACAACGAATTAGCAAAATATATATATAGTAAATTGAACGAAACGATCTAAACAACAGTATAAGTTTGGTATGACTATCAAAATGTGAAGATTAAAATTTTTTTGTTTGAGAGTCTATTAAGAGACCAGTTATTTAAAATATTTAATTGAAAATTGTAGCGAGCGGTAATACTGGCGAACCGGCTGGTCGCCAAAGGCGGCTAGTTATTAATTAATTCCATAACTGATTCTTAGAAGAAGTTCAAAACAATATTTTACTCTTGGATTAACATATTTGTCCAGTGTTCAACATAGTCCGCAAACTAGAATAGAGAAATATTCTTTCCCTTCAAATAGTTTTCTTTGAATTTTAAAATTTTTATTACTTACAGGACAGCTTTAAAATGTCCAATTTATGCTGAAGTAAAAACGGGCATCTGAAGAAAGATGGAAAGTAAAGGGTTTCTTTTAACTATATTCGATTTCTAATTCAAAGAATTTTATAACGCTGGTCATTTTGAATTTAAGGGGAAGGAATACGTTAAGAAATGCAAACAAATATTTAAATAGAATGCTAGACTAAATTCCTAGCCTGTTAATATCTTATCTAACCATAGTTTTTTAAGTATCCTTTTAAAAAAATAGGTTTATATAAAAATAATAATGTTTTTTTTTTTTTTTTTTTTTTTTTTACTCAAGGAGTCTAAAATCTTGAAGATTATTTTTAACAGCTACAATGCTTTCTATTTGCATATGAGAAAGAAAAAAATAACCCTTTATCTGATAAAGTCCTCTTCTGAGAATTTCAGTTATTTGGAATAAATTTAAGAATAGTACATCTTTGCATTATTATTATTATTATTATTATGTGGAAATAATGTTTTTTAACAATTTGAGCAATGAAACGTTGAATATTACTCCATTAAAACAGAAAACTACACAAAAAACAACTAATACTAAAAAAATATTTCTTTATTTTCATTTATGGGCAAATAATAATGTATTAGGTCATAATTCGATGCAAATGACGCAAGTGCACTTTTTGATAACTGAATATAAAATGAATCTGAAAATATATTTGCAAATTTTTGCTGTAAATGTTTTTACACAAAATAAACTGTGGAAGAAGCATTGAATAATTACTTATTTAAATAGGAGGTTCCAGATAAAACATCTGGTAAAGAGATTTGTGTCAATACTTGGCAAGTAAGTCACTGTAAACTAAAACATTTGAAACCCAAATCTGTCATAACTGCCATGTAAAAGTTACTGAAAATAAAATGCAGTCTAGCAATTCAGTCATAGACATACATTTTATTTTGATAAAATTTCGTTTAACACAATCCATCTAAAAAATATTGAATATTGCCCAAACGAAATAAGAAGCAGCTGCTATCAGAGAAAAATATCTTCATTTGTAACTTCCAGGAAATAAAAATAAGTTATGTTTAACCCCATTTCAATGAAACCAGTTCTCACTTTTAAATTACCTAAATAAAAATGAAGCAAAGCATATCTTCACAAATACTTGAAGCATTTTATCCAAATACCAAATCAAATATTTATCATTTGTAAATAAATATAAGACAAAGGATTATTTTAAAGGGAAAAAAGTCTACATGTATTAAAATGCAAAATGTAAAATACATTCTGAATCCTTTTTGATGAAGTAAATTTAACAGACCCAACAACTAGTTTAATTTCATATTTGTTTCTTTAAAAATAAAATCATATCATATATAAAATGAAAGATATTAAAAACTAATGCATAATCATTTCCTTATATTTAATATCATAAATACTTTATTAAATAAAACAGCTACAAGATATAAAATAATTTGCAGAAACATACAAGGCATCTAAGAAATGATGATGAGAAGCTTCTGATATGGAGGTTGGTTCTCGCCACCCTAGTAGATACAGAAATGGTGTGGATCGCCTACCTCCTATAGATGATGGTACGAGCTTCCCATAGGAAGGGTTGTACCATGGCCTGTAATTGCTCTTAGAATTCAAACTTAGTTGAGGTAAGAGATGTTGTCGTTGTAGCTCGATCGCTCATATTTAATCCTAAAGCCTTAATTAGACGGGGAGGATTATCCAATTTGGTTAACTTCGCTAACCCTAATCCCTACTAAGCAGTCAGTGCCAAAAAATCGTCTTCTGCTCCCACCTGTCCACAGTATTTTATTCTCCAATTAGTAGTATTAAGTTTACATATTGTGCTATATTAATGCCAATGTGATGTCAGCATTTGTTATCAATGCCAAAATATTACCGTATTCTCCTGAGAAAATATCGAAGTTATAAGAAATTGTAAAAATTCTATCCTCCAGAAAATGTCTATTCTTTCAGCTCTAATCCCGGAAAACAATTGATTTCTTTCTTTTTCTATTCCAATGGAAGTATTTTTATATTAAGGAAAATACTGTGTCTTACTATTTGTTATGGTTGCTAAAAATTGGCGAAATCCGCTTGATATACTGAACAGAAATGACAAAATTTGTCATCTACAAAAAATTTCTACTCTTTGTACATTAATCAAGCCAAAGTATTACTTTTGTTCTTCTTCTGTTTCAAAATTTACATGTAGTAGAAGATAAAGCAAAGCTCAAAACTTTCATGGAGACAAACGAATTGAAACGTTGTGCAAGTTTTTTCGTGATTCCATCCCATTCCGTAGCAATCCCTCACTGAAACATTTTCAAAGCTAAAATGAAACATCTGCAGAAAAATTGTCAGCAATTCTGAGGTACTCTTCCCATATTCTAGCTTTATTTTTTGTTTGACATTCAGATCTCTGACTGTGTGCAAAAAGCTGGGCCAAAGCTTCATTTGAACGATAAAGCCAAGTATCTTTTCTGCAACTGATTCATACGACTTCCAAAAGATTTTTGTGGTTAAGGCAAATCATGACTAGTGTCAAAATGTGATAAGTTCTGAAATAATTTCAAATAATAATTTTGATTTCATGGAATAATAGCAGTGAAATATCCTTGCCTCTTTGATCATTTGTTATATCTAATAATTTTCCTTAGGTTTTAAATTTTTTCTTATTAAAATTATCAAGTTTGGCTGAATACTCATTTGAAGGGGTTTACAATGCCTTATTTAATTTAGATTATATATAGTGTCATGATAACCTTTTCACTTACTACATTAAATATTTTACTGAATATACAGAAAATTATCCAACTAAAGTAAATTAATAAATTACACACATTCACTGCGTAAAAAAAATAATCCTAGATGACAAAAATCCTAAAGAAATTCTGACTTATTCATCCAAAAATAATTTACTTCTAAATCTGACACTTTTTTTACGCTATTTTCCTCCATCTTTATTTCTTTTAAATTTTGCTACCAATTTTTATTGCCTTAGTAATTTTTCCTCCTAAGAAATATTTAAACAGTATTTAAGGAAAAAAATATTCTCTAAAGCCATTTATAATTCTAACACTAAGTATACTTCCTTTTTGTGAACTTCAACAACTGCTCATGCTTTGTTTAGAACACATGTAATTGAATAAGTACAAGTTACAAGACATGTAACTGAATAATTCTGTAACTAAATAAGAGTATTATTGAATTTTTCGCAAATTTTACGAGAAAATGTAGGAACTCCATGGCATTTTATTTCCTTTTCTCTGAGAAATAATATACAATGTCGTAAATGTTTGCGAAAGTCCTTAATTGGACTAAAGGAATCTTTTAAGGCTCTTCCGACATTTTGTAAATGTGTTTGAATTGTGCTTT
The DNA here is from genome assembly GCA_026543865.1 of Argiope aurantia. Taxonomy (NCBI): domain Eukaryota; kingdom Metazoa; phylum Arthropoda; class Arachnida; order Araneae; family Araneidae; genus Argiope; species Argiope aurantia. Next base: position 180,928 of record JAPMOR010037475.1, on the reverse strand, counting down.
ATATATTTTCTTAATGTTATCCGTTTGTTGAAGTATTAAATAAATATGATAAATCTCTTACGAAATGAGCTGCTGTTTAGTTTAATCCAATCGGTAGTTTACTCTGCGGAGAATTATATGAGAATTATCCTTGCGAAATATATATATAACCTTAGTTTAAATACTTATACTTTGTAAATTATTTTTAACCTTAATAAAAATTCTGAAATCAACCATAAATTTAAACATTCATTTTTTAATTTTTCAGAAGCAGAAAATTTAGTTTTGTCTTTACTTGATGTTTAAAAATTTCCGAATAGTTTTCCTAAGGAAATCTTTTAATAGGATTATACTTCAAAATAGCAGAATTTAAAAAATATTGACGATTTATTTAAAAGGCATTGATCTTAGCAGTGTTTTATATTATTACTTATAGCAATATTTTATAGATTTAAACATTGATTTCAATAAGAAACAACTAGAAAATAGAAGATCTTGTGAAAAAAAAATTTTCACATCTGTAATAATGAAAAATTCATTCAGTTCTAAAATTTTAAATAAAGAAATTTGCCAAATTTTATTCAGCTTTCTTGTCACATTTCGAATAAATGCACTGACACTTGTGAAGATCCCAGAATTATTTCCCCCTCCCCCCCAAAAAAATGTCTCAATCAAAAATAAAATTCTGTTTTGTTGCCGTTTGACTGCTGTGTTGAAACGTAGCAGACAAAATCAGTGAAATTATTTTTTTATGCAAACTGTGCAAAAAGGTATATTCAGGCAATCGTCTAACTATAGCTGCAAAGAACTTCTATACAATTTTGTCAATCCTTCATTTCCCAAGGCAATCACTTTCAAATAGGTTTTATGAGGTTAGGAGTTTAGTACATTTTAGATTTCGCCTTGATAGTATCATCATCTTTCTAGTGCCTTTGCGTATTTTACAGATTCATGAAATTTACTTTGATCTCTTTGTAGAATTTTATAAACCAAGAGGGATTTCAGTTTTGATTTACTCGTTCCATTCGCATTCTCTTTCTCATGATATATCAAGTTCCTTTTTAGAAATTTATTCTACCAACTACAGTTCAAAATGTAATAAAAATAAATGTATAGCCTTTCGAATAGAGGTCAACTGCACTCGTTTCTCCATCTGACGAGAAATGGATGAAAACATCGCATTTTTCTATGCAACGAAGGCGCATTTGAGTGAGTAATGTATTAACGTTGACCTCGAACTATAAATAATTTTTCATTAAACTTCGTCACTGTATTTAAGATGAAGCATGCTTTTATAGTTGACCAATTATTTTCTATCCTGTAGCATATTATACTTCAAATGCAAAATATCAGGTTTGCTTATGTTTAATTCTTAAATATTTTTACTTGTCTTGAGTTTTGTTTTTACTACCTCATATTCGTAATATTCTAAATGTAGGCAATAAAGTCGCCGAATAATTGAAAGGCTAGATTTTAAAAAATCTCTCTTTTCAAATCATATTAAATCAAATACTCTTTTGAAATTTTTTCTGCGTGTGTATGAGTATGATGACCCATAAGTGATTAATCTAGACTAAAGAAATTATGTATATAATCTTTACAAATTTATAAAATTCTATCTAATTTTTACCAAAATCGCAAGAAAGAAGAGCTTCACAGGTAATTTGTCTCTGAAATTGCAAGTGAACATAATAATACAAAGTGCAGATGACTAAGTAAATGAAATTTGGCACGCAGTTTTAAAGTCCAAAGTCGAGAGGCTTGCAAAATTTCCAATAAATCTTAAGAGGTTGACCATTTATTAATTTGTATATTCATATCTATATACACGAGATGAAATAGAAAGAAATGTGACTACTTAGATAAATGAAATCAATAGTATAGAAATAAAATGCCTGAGGGTGACCCTTGAAGAAGTCTTTGGGCCGGATTCATTTTATCTTTCCTTTTGAATTTTGATTGTAAATTATTTTATTTCTATACTATTGATTAAGCTCTTTTGTGTTTTAGTTGTAGCAGCATTAGCGCTCTCTTAATACAATGTATATTTTATTATATAGATTCAGGAAATTTTATATAATTTTCATATTGTTTATTTCTGATTTGATAGTTGCTCGTTCTTGCATCTAGCTGGAATTAAGCTGCATTTGCGCTTTTCCGCTAAATGCATCCTTTAAAAATAAAATATTTTATCCCTTTTGGATTTGATTCGAGGTTTCTGGATTATTGAGGCAAAGATATTTTTTTTTTTTTTCTTTTCAGGTACCAATAAAATGAAACTATGCAAAGGTCAATTAAAGAATTTCTCATAGCGCATGGCCCGTCGCGCGCTTTACCAAGGGGCACTGTGGATAGCTTTGTGCTTGGAGCATCCACGGACAAAAAGTTACTTGCACAACTGTTTTGTTCAAAAAAATTTAAAAATACAAAAAAATATCGAGTTTGTAATAACAAAAAATGTAAAACCTGTCCACTTGCTAATAAGGAACAAATTAAAAACGATTTTTCAAATTTGGATTTGTTCTGTAAAAACAAAAATCTTATTTATTTATTAAATTGTACAGAATGTAATTTGAATTACATAGGTCAAACTAGTACTGAATTAAATAAACGAATAAATGGCCACAGATCTGCCATTAAAAACTTTAATAAAAATGAGTCTTTTGATTATGAGCTATTGCACTTCCAATGTCATAATTTTGATAATATTAATATTTACATTCTGGAAGATAATATTATTGATTTAAACAGAAGACTAGACTTGGAAAATATTTATATTTGTAATTTAAAAACTTTGTTTCCTTATGGACTCAACAGCAAATTAAATGGAGAGGGTTACGGAGATTTGGATGGCATTTGTATTTATAATAAACTTAACATCTTTGAGGATTTTCTAGATAAGGAAAACAAAAGTAAAAGATTCAAGAGAGGAAAAGGTAGAGGAGGCAATTTTGATATAGTACCTGAAGATTTTCAAAATTTGTGTAATTTGGAACATAATAATGAAAACATTCTTAAAATTAAGAAGTATCTATTCGGCTTTAGGAAAAATAAAATTAGATGGTTCATTAATAACAAATTCAAAGATTTAGAGTTTAAAAATTCATTCACTAAATTCATAATTCTGGATCTAATCAAATTCAAACTTAATATAGGAAAAAACGATTTACTATTTAAAAATAAAAGTAATTTAAATAAAGAATACTGTGTGGTGAGATTCTTGGATATTTACTTCGAAAACCTTGGGTTACCAAAAATTGTGCACAACAATAAAGAATTTTTTCCCTTAAAGGATAATGCAATAGCTTCAATAGCTTTTAGTTATTCAGCAACTTTAAGAAAAAGAATCTGTAACTATAATTACTATAGTAAAAATTTAAATAAAATAGATAAGACAGATTGTAATTGTAGCAAAGACATTTATAAAGATTATATAGATGCTGACAAAGGACATATTATAACAGGGAATTTAAAAATTATAGAGTCTAGCTCTTTAAGAAATTTGATGGAGAGGGGAACAAAATTTAGATTGAGAGAAAGAGTAAACATTAAAAAAATCTTAATTTCTATCGGACAAGATTTGGATATTTTTATTTCCAAATTATCTAGGAAATACCATTGGCCTCCAGAGGATTTCAGGGAATGGAAAGTTAGGATTTTGGAGGAAATTAAAACTAAATTTAATGCAGATAATATTAGAACTAAAGAACGAGGAATTTATTTCAACAAAGCATTGAAAAGAGAAATAAAAAAATTTAAAAGACAAATTTGTTGTTACAGTCATAGATAAATCGGCAAATAATTTCGGTTTAATTTGTAAATATTATTATAAAGAACTTCTAATTAATGAATATAACTCCAATTCAACTTACAAATTAAATAGCACAGGAAAAAAGGAATTGGATAAAAGGATGCTGGCTTTCGCTAAAAGAACTAAAATTAAGACTTGCTCTTTAAACTATCCTTACCTATTCCCAACAATAAAATTTCATAAAAAACCAATAAAATTTAGATTTGTAACTTGTAGCACCGGTAGTTACAATTACTATACTGGAAAACATTTCTTTAAATACTTAAAAATTGTCTTAGACAAAATTAAAGATGAAGATAATTTTATTATCAATAGTAATAAGGATATCTTGGAATTTCTAAAAAATAATAATATTTATAAGCTTAATACTTACGATTTTGAAAATTTGTACACTAATCTACCCCATGAAAAGTTAATAGAGGTCTGTACTGTTTTATATGACGAGTATTTAGATGGAGATATTATTACAAAAAGTAACTGGTTAGAGTTATGTCAATTTAATATTAAAGAAAACTATGTTTTTAATGGAATTAATTTCTATAAACAAATAAAGGGGATTCCAATGGGAACAGCTTTTTCAAGTGCGTTAGCCAATATTTTCCTACATTATTATGAAAAAGAAATAATTAAACACAACTTAGTAATAGGCTGGAGATACATTGATGACTTAATTTTGTTAAATTTGGATAATCCTAGTGATGTTATTAACTGTTACCCAAAGGATTTAGTTTTGACTCAAACAAACGAAAATCAACTTAGAGCTAATTATTTAGATTTAAATATTGAAATTAATAATGGAAAAACTTTAATAGGTATTTTTGATAAAAGGGATGATTTTAACTTTAAAATTATAAAACTTAGTAACTACCATTCTAATTTACACTCTAAAATTTTCAAAAATTTGATTTTTTCACAATTTAACAGGATTAAAAAAATATGCAATAATAAAAACTCGTATATTTTAGCAACAGACAATCTCATTGAGAACTTGACTATTAACGAATTCCCCAAAAACTTTTGCAATATAGAGGTTTTGATAAGAGAAGGTTTGTCTGATTTCTGACTTCCTCCGGTTGGTTGGCTTTGAGTTATGACACAACAGAGGGCGCTTCAATTTTGATGACGTTACATTATGACAAAACTTAGTAAGCATTTATAGCTGAAAACGTGGAAAATTTTATTTTGGTCCATTTTAACGAAGTGCATTAGCTCTCACAAGTTTACACCTGACTTTGTCTTTTGGAATTATACTTTTAATTAGTAAGTACTTAGCTTTCTGGTTTAATTGATTTTTCTTGGTGTTTTGTGGCGTGTTTTGCTGTGTTTTTTTCTGGATTGTTTTTGAAAATGTTTTATTCTTGTGATACTAATTTTTGTCTCCAAAACCTCAATTTTCTGGGATTTTCGGGTCACGAAGGGTCAGTTGGTTGGACGAGAGTCAGACCCTTCACAGAAAAAATCCCTGGTTTGAATCCTTGCCTGAGGGTGACCCTTGAAGAAGTCTTTGGGCCGGATTCATTTTATCTTTCCTTTTGAATTTTGATTGTAAATTATTTTATTTCTATACTATTGATTAAGCTCTTTTGTGTTTTAGTTGTAGCAGCATTAGCGCTCTCTTAATACAATGTATATTTTATTATATAGATTCAGGAAATTTTATATAATTTTCATATTGTTTATTTCTGATTTGATAGTTGCTTAGATAAATGAAACATATAATGTAAACTTGTAACAAGATTTCTTGTCATGTATAAAAATTTGTTTGCAGCAGGTCCAAGAACATGGCACGGAAAATAAATATCCACTTTTTTTCACTGTATGATGAATCACAATACAAGGTGTTGCGGAATTCGACCGAAAAACTCAGAGGGTTGATAGTAGGCATTAAGAGGATAAAGAATCACCATACAATATGGGGTCTCAAACGACGTTTAGGGGGTAAAAATCGCAAAAATATAGGGAGTCGGAGAACTGTTGGAAACTGTAAAAAATTAATAAAAAAAATAATAAATGGTGTTTCAACTATGATTTTTTTAAGTAAAAGCACATTCTTAAAGGGTACTTTTCATGTAAGTAACATGCCGATTTAATGAACCAGGGGGTCGTAAATTATTGAAAACGGAAAAGTATTTTAGAACCTTTATCTTCAATAATATTAAAACTTTAAGAAAAATAAAAGCTTGAAAATATAAGGAATTTTATACTCTTTAATTTGATATAAGTCTGTAGTGTGAAAACTGAGGAGGTTTTAAAATATTCAAGAAAAACTGAAATATTTGCCGGTAAATATCGCTGCAACATCGGCACCGATGTTTACAGAAGATATTGCAAAATTTTACCGAAAAATTCTGAGGAGTGATATTAAGGACGATGTAAACGATGGTGAAAATTTATTTGGTGGAATACCGATACAGCATACATTTACAGCACAGACATTTTAATATAAGAAAGGAGATGATGGGAAAATTTTTATAAAAATTACTCAATGTTGCCGCCGCGAATGTCATTACACAACCGACATCGACGATTACAGGACCGCCGCATGCACTCAAACATACCAAGTGTTCTTGCGATTTCTGCAGCAGCGACGACAATCCGTGCTACGAGATCTTCCACTGTATCTAAAGGTGTCTGATAAACAAGAGATTTAACGTGACGCATAAGAAGAAATCCAAGGGATTGTGATCAGGGGAACGTGGAGGCTAATCAACAGGTCTGAGATAAAATCTAAGAATAAAATTCTCGTAGGAAAGAGTGCATCTTCCTGTGTGGCACCAAGCATCCAGCGTGCCGAATACCTAGTCCAGCTGCAACTGATCGCATGCTTGTCGATGGGTTATCGGAAAAGCGCTGCTTAACTCGATTTTCTGTTTCAGGTGTGCGCACATTGCGTTCTTACACTGCATTTGGTCTCGTTATTTGGAAGGATCCCGTCTCCAGCAACCGACGATCAATATTTGCAAAGGTGCTGTGGTGTGGATAACGCCTACTTGGATCAATATCCAATTAGACGCATAAGTCTTGGTATATTCTTTGTGCTAGGCGTCCATTACCATCCGCTCAACCGTAAATTAAATGCGTATCCGCATATTCGTCATTTTTAAATCTGACAAGTTGTTTTACGAATGAAATTTATCGACTATCAATTCTGCAATGCTCTTTAATGAATACAAGCTGCTTTTATACTCATCGAAATATCAATTCTGCAATGCTCGCTGCTTTTATACTCATCGAACCATCAAGTATGCAATGCTCGCTGCTTTTATACTCATCGAACCATCAATTCTGCAATTCGCTGCTTTTATATTCCTCGAACGCATGGAAAATTTACATACGAGAAAGCTTCTTCTTCTTGACTACCTTGTTCCAAATTCTCGCATTCATAGGGCCATTCTCTTCGCCAGGCTAATTGTGTCTTCGATGTCTGTTTTTACGAGTTTCACAGAATAAACATCTCCTGCGAACCTGTGCTTTATGATAATTTTTCATCTCTTTAATGCCTACTATCTCTTCTCTAAATTCACCTTTCAAATTTGGCAACACCCTCTATAAACATCGGTGCTGATGTTGCAGCGATGTTTCCCGGCAAATATTTAATTTTTTCTTGAATATCTTAAAACCTCTTCAGTTTTCACACTACAGACTTATATCAAATTAAAGAATATAAATTTCTTCATATTTTCAACCTTTTATTTTTCTTAAAGTTTAAATATTTTTGAAAATAAGGGTTCTAATTACTTTTTCGTTTTCAATAATTTACGACCCCCTGGTTCATCAAATAGGCATCTTACATGAAAAAAATAGCCTTTAAGAATGTGCTTTCACTTAAAAAAATCATATTTGAAACACCATTGTTATTTTTTTTTATTAATTTTTTACAGTTTCCAACAGTTCTCCGACTCCCCATATTTTTGAGATTTTCACCCCCTAAACGTCTTTGGGACCCCATGTTGTATGGTGATTCTTTATCCTCTTGATGCCTACTATCACCCCTCTGAGTTTGTCGGTTGAATTTGGCAACAACCTGTATATGGGACTTTGATAAAATAATAACAGCGTTTCGCAAAATTCGAATTTTGTAGCTATATGAAAGAGAGTAACTCATTTTCATAGCAAGTATAGGACAAAATTTCGAGTAAACCAATCCTAAGGCTTGTTTAAGATGATATTGAAATAATGACATAATGTGAAAACTAGGAAGTATTTTCGGATTTATCTTTATAAGACATTATCTTCTATGTTCTTGTTTTTTATTTGAGATGCGATGTTATCTTCATATTTTCTAGCTTTGAAATTCGCTAAGAAAATATTAAAATTAAAGTTAATCTTTCATAAATAGTAAATTATAAATATATATTTTTTAAAACTTAACAAAAACATTTCTCTCCTATATTTTATTAAAAATGTAATATTTAAGATAAAATAAATTCACAAAAGTAATACCCTTATCATTGATAAATAATTTAGTGTACTTCGAATTCTAAAATCCACTTAAATGGAATGATATTTTCCATTTCCATTAATTACGTGTTAATGCTTATTATTTTTTAAGAATGATTTTTTTTTTATTTACTGTCTATTTTTCTATGCATCGCCAGTTTGTTATTGAAATCTAAATTAATTTTTTTTTAACATTTCATTTTTGCTCCAGAAAAATAAATCTAATTGCGAAAAAATTAGATTTCTGCATTTCTCGCTTAAATATTCATTACGTTTAAAGGTTTGTTCATCATAAAAAAATTCATTCTATTATGTGATTCTATTTTAGGTATTTTTGTCAAAATTGTAAAAAAAATTTTTTTTTCTCATTTTTAATGGAAAAATAATGCAATTATTGCTGAAAAACATCCATGTAATTACTATTATTCCTTAGGCAATATTCTCTTCGACGACTTCTCTTCACAAGAATGAGCAAAAAATCAAGACGCTTTCGTATGAAATTTACTCTGAATCATTGGTTAGGTTATTTTTCTCACTTATTGTTATTACATTTCCTTCGCTTGGTTTTGTTCCACTTTTTATTGAAGGAATTAATGGAATATTTTTAATGTATGAACTTGTAGATCTTTTTTAATCATATGAATTTGATACTTATTCAGATATATTTCACTATACATCCATTTGTTAAACTAAATGACATAGTTTTTTTTTGTTTGTTTTTATGCTCTTAATAAATTGATTATTTTTTTATCATTATTTTTCTTTAAAATGTAGTATTATAATATAATTAAATTAGGCATACTTAAATCTTCAAATTAAAAAAAAGGTTGGAGACAAAAGGCAGCAGAGGCGATGCCGTACATTTTCAAGGCAAAATGACTGTAATTTAGCTTCAAAATACTACACATTTGTTACATTTAACTAAATGTAATTAAGTGTCTAATAGTTCTTTTATTTAAATAATTAATTATTAGCCATGATTAACAATTTGTATAATGTTGAGCAGTAAGAATTATCCAAATGGATAACAATACTAATAGATGCGAATTAGATGGACATTAGATGCGAATTTTCACATTATTAATTAAATTTTAATGATAAATAAGAAAATAGACAAAGTAAGTAAATATAATTACTAATATTATTGAATCCGATAATTGAACAATATTTTACGGTAATTGGATGAAGTACATACTAATATAATGGAAGCTGTATGAAACGAAATCAATGATATCAAATTAAAGTAAAACAACTTTTGAAAATTAAATTTGGAGTTTTGGTCAAAATTACTGCTACTTATAGCTAGAAATTCATTTGTAGCCGTAAGTTGTGGTTGTTTTTGTGAATTAAAAAAATATTTTTAAATGAAGGTATTTCTTCAAAACAAAAATTAAATTATTTGTACTATGTTTTTGAGCTTGAAGTATTTTTGGGAGAATTTTTCTTGCGATAAATTTCTACATGTAAACATTATATATTTTTTTAAGCAACGAACTGTATTTTGTAATTCATCGAACCAAACCATATTCCTTTTAAAATTCAGATTATAATGAATGAATAGTCATAATTTACTTTCAAAGATAACATCAAAATGGTTTAGTGTGAAAACTAAATTAAAATACTATGATTAAATCTTAATGTTCAAAAAAGGTTTCAAGAAGAATTTCAAAATATGGAAGTTGAAATATTTAAAATTACTTTATAATATTTCACGCCGTCTGAGTAAAGAGACTGATACAAAAGTGCAATTTGAATTTATTCTTTTCTTATGTTTAAACAACAACAACAAAAAAAATCAATGTATGATGAAGCATGGCAAATTGGATAAAAAATAATTATTTGTTCACAACCATGTTTAAAATTATACACAATCTAATGAGCAGTTCAGTAGCTCCAGGAGTTCAGTTCAGTAGATTAATTCATACACTACTTTATGTTCAAAAAAGTAAATATATCGATCTCCAAGATATAAACAAAAGAGAAAATTATTATATAAAAAAATCTTACAAAAATTTAAAAATATACAAGGGCACAAAACGTAAACGTCGCTACATCGTAACCGTTAACATATTTGTTTATGCCGCCATGGGAGAACGTAGCGTGACATCTAGGGATGCGATTGGAGTCTCCGGCGTAAATCGGTGCATACGTAGGAGAAAGCAGAGGCTCTTATAAAGAGCGCCGTCCAATTGACGGTACTTGTTGAATTCCTCGAACACAGAAGAATCATTAACTCTGATATGTACTGGAAGATACTCTGAAGACTGCGCAGGTCCATCAAGAACAAAAGACCGGGGCTACTCACGGAGGGTGTGTTTCTGCTCCATGATAACGCGCATTCACACGTCTCAAAAGTCAAAAGTACGGAACTTGCCAAATTCAAGTGGGAGCAACTAGACCATACGCCCTACAGTCCGGACATGTTTCCCTGCGATTTTCACGTTTTGATCCCCTGAAAAACATTTGAAAGGGAAGTGCTTCAACTCGGACTATGAACTCAAGGACGCTGAGAAGGACTGGACCTCTTCACGGCCACAGGAATTCTGGGAACAAGGAAACCTTCGGCTCATTAATCAATGGGATCGTTGTGCTCAGGCCTATGATGTATACTTTGAATAAAATCTTCATTTATACCCACAGTGTGAGGAAAGTGGAAAAGAGAAAATCTAAGTGAGGAAAAGGGAAAATCTAAATTATACAAGGAAATGAATAATAGTAAATGGAACAAAAGAGAGTTCTTCGTTGATATTTTCATGATGGTGGAGGCCTCATGCATTTACAATTGTATCTTAACAATGTAAAGTATTATAGAAAGTTTTTAAATTTTACATTAAATTTATTCTAATTCTTTGGGGTGTTTCAATAATTCAAGACATTTTTTCCCTGTCTTATAAATAAATTGAATTCTTTAGCTTAAGTATACAATATTAAAAGTAAAAAAAATATGTGATTCTTCAAGATGCATGTTCATTGTTAAAATTTATCAAGCAAACAATTTATGAGATAAAAATATCAAAAATCAAATAAATTGATGAAAGTGTTTTAACACAGCAAATTCTATTGAAGTGTTAACAAGTATTTTACAGATACTAGTAACAAATCAATAACACGCACACACACACACACACACACACACACACACACACACACACACACACACACACACACACACACACACACACACACACACATACACACACACACACATATATATATATAATTATTCAATGCAAACGATTGACTGGATTTCAACAATAAGATGTATTATTACAAAATGCGTTTGAAATATTTATAAAAATTAAAGTAGAAAAAAATAATCGTCGTTATTAAGAGTTTCTTAAAAAATATGTTTTTAAATTTTAAACTGAAGTGAAATTAATTTCCGTTCTGCAAAATTTTCGGAAGTTATAGAAGTTAAACGCCAAAATGTCTATTAATTTTTATGCTACCTAAAATTCTAATTGAAATCCCAATAAAATATATCCAATGTTCAAATCTTAACTCTCGACCACTCATCTGTGCCAAGCGTGATAATTTTAGTTGGCTGTTGACCATCACAACATGTAGACACACAGCTATATATAAATTCATCTTTAGTAATACAGAGGTTATTAACGACGTATTAAAGGGGCATATTGGAGCATTATGAGTGCTTTAAAATTGTTACATACGTATTATATTAACACATTTAGCAATCCGAAGTATTCATAGCTGTCTGTTTTCTTTCTGATTTAGAGAATAAAGAATTATTCACAATACATCAAATATAAATAATCAATATAAATTATAATATTTACATAATTAGGTATGATAATAATAAGATCTTTAATACATGTAGACCTTCGATTTTAAAAAACTTAATAGAATTTTTATTTTGTGTTAAATGCAGAATCGATATAGATTCTTGAAGTTTAGCATTCTGCTAAAAGAAATGGAACATCCTATAGCAAGTGAACAAAATGTATTGGAATCTATATAAACTTTATTAAAAAATACTTTATATGGATACCAGTTTTTAAAAGTCACCATTTCTATCTACATATGAATTTTAGAATATGTAAAAAGAAAAAAAAAACATTTTCTTTTCTAAAAGCTAAAGTCATATGTCGAAATGATAAATCGTTGTTCATTGTTTCTTTCCTTGTTAATGCCAAAATGAATATTACTTCCAAGAATGTAATAATTGCTTTATTTTCTTTTATATCTTGCTTATCTAAGGTGAAATACAAACAAAATACCAAATACAGTTTTAGTCAAAATTCATCTGCATTTCAAAACATAACAAGACATGGACCTTATCGAATTTATTAAATACTGATTTAATCTCGCATATGAATGGAAAACATTCAGTAACATGACGATCATTGCAATATTATTCTTCAATATGAAAAGATGCTTTTTCAATTGTACTTCAAAAATGTAAGAGAACTTCATTCATATTTTAAGGAATATAAAAAAAGAACTGGAAGAAAGGAATCTTAAGATCGAAATAAAAAAGAATGAACAAACGATATGCAAGTAAATAGCCTCCTTTGAGATTCAAATATTTTCCCCATTTTTTGCAGAGTTCGGTTTTCTTACTATAGTAGAGATCTTTGTCCCGAAGTTAAAGTAGCTTTAAAGATAGAAACGAAAGTTTATGCAGCTCTATAAAGGATAGCATTTTTTCTTCAGCTTCTGGAGTTTTTATAGAAATCAATGAATATATTGCGAGTTGATTAGGGCATTATAATTCCGTAATGATTTTCGTAATGAAATATCTTTTATGACATTCAGTGCTTGATGTAAATATATTCGTTTAAAATTTTCTATTTGGCATTAAAAAAGGTTTGGCATTAAAAATGTATGATTATTAAAGTACTTAATGCTTATATTTCAAATGCAATAATTAGTTTTGTGGTAAATAAATATATATCACAAAACATTAAAAAATATGTAAAATAAATATAAATTAGGGCTAAGATCAAATTAAATAGAATAAATCACCGTATTCTTTCAGTTTTTATTTTTTTTAACTTTCTGTCATCAAAATATAAAAATAAATACCTTATTATCAACTAACAAAAATTTTAATATATTATGGTTATTGACATATCGCTTTGGAAATTATTAAACTATTTAAATTTAAACAAATCAATATATGAAAATTCCTTCAGTAACAGTCTCTGAAACATTGCCAGCCAAGATTTGCTCATATTTTCTGGCCGAATTTGATGTAGAAGTAAAAAAGATAATGCAAGCATGCTTTCCTATTAAAAATCTAATTTAATCTAAATTACCTATTTTGGAAAAAAATTATTTATATGCAGAAGAAAGTATCCAGAATAAGCTTGCCTTAATTTAAAACTTCTCTATCTTCATAAAATGTCGTGTTATAGTAAATAGAGCAAAACGAATTTCTGTACAAGACAATTCGAATATTTATCATAATTCCAGCTACAAGCACTGTAAAATAAAAAAAATATTTGTGGAAAGATAAGGTACTAAATCATTTATTTTAAAGCACTTTTAAGGGTTAAATATAAAATTCTGACTTTTTTTCTCTTTTCAAATTAAAATGCTTGTACAGACATTTAATAGTAGCATCTTTTCGCTTCCTTGTCTGCATTTATGTAAAACATTAAAACTAATTTAAAAAAACTTAATCTTAATCAATTAGTACTTCCCTGTCATTGTTTTCTTCCACAATTCTTTTCTTCTGACTTTATTAGTGACTAATTTTTTTTAAAATTGAGTTTATTAAGACCTTCGGTATCGCGTAAGTTAAATTTATTTTGTATACAATTTCTCACAGAAAACTAGCAAAATAATGACGAAATATTTGTAAAGAAATTTCAGTAAGGATTAAGATTTTTTTTTTAATTTACAAGAATTGGATTTTTTTTAGAATGATTTGCATTTATATTTCAGTAACTACTATGAAACAAGAAATGTCGTAAGAAAGCATTGTGAAAAATAATTTTCTGAATATACTAGCTTTGATTTGATGAATTAAAGGGATTAATTGCTCAATTCATAACCAGAAATAAGATAAGAAAAATGATAAAAGTATGCACTAAAAAATAATCATTCTATTACTCGGAAATATCAAGGCGTGAAAAATGTTTTATACCTGATGAAAATGGGACAAATAAACGTCACTGAAATAAAACTGGTATATTTAAACATTTCACAGTAATTTTGAATGCGACAGTTTTATTTTTCCGTTTTAGTAAAAATATTTATTTATATTATGATAATGTAATTACATGTTGTTCAATGAAGATTATTAGTATTTTTTAATAAATTTTCTTTTGAAAAGTTTATTATATTTTGATAATTCTTAACAAAATTTAAAAACTTGCTTTGTAACTTTCAGATTCATTCTGAAGTACTTTTGAATTAAAATAAAACAGAATAAAGGAAATTTAAAATTACTAATCTGCGTAGCGTTACCCCAACTGGAGTAGAAAATTTAAGCATTTGCGTCACCATAATTGGCGTTGAAAATTCACGCATGCGCATTATGTTCTGATTGTTGACAACTCTATTTTCAACTGATATGAATTTGGTTTTGAAGGATTAAAATGTTTTCGACTGATTATTTCAAACGATTTTGCTTATTTTCTTAGAGTTTCATGCATTTAAAACTAAACATTGTTAATTAACTGATCTGTTCATGATGAATCTGAGAAAATTTTGTGGAAAACTTCTTGAGATATTACATAAATTAAGAAAGATATTCTTTAGTCCCCATAAGTTTAAATACTCAGCGGCTCTGTTTTCAGTACTCATATTTAAAAAAATGTTTCGTTTCAGTAAAAAATGTTCTTATATTAATTGCAATTTAACCATTCCTACTTTAATTTAAAGCATAAATTCTACGTGAGCTAACAGAAAATTAGAGAAAATTAAACTAGACTAGAGACTATTAAAATTTGAAGCTTTAAAATGTTTTGATGAAGAAGCTATTAAAATATGAGTTACATAAAATATTTAATTATTAAAATTTTAAAGAGCATTGAGATTGGCGAACCGGCTGGTCACCAAAGCGTGCGGCTAGTATATTCAATAAAATCTTTCGGCTGAGAATCTTTGTTGCATATTATAGAAAAATTTTGTATATATTTCAATATTTCAGACAAGTAACTGTTGACATTTCATTTCAAGTAATGGATATTTTCCTCATAAAATACATATTAAAAAGAAAATTCTTATAAAAAATTTTATCTAAGGAAACTTTTTATAGATATGAACTTTATCGCATAATTTTTTTAAAGTCATATCTCAAGGAGTCAGATTTGTTTTTTCTTATTCTTTTGTGACTTACAGCAATATGAGTTGTCAACTTTTAGATGAAACTACTTTATCACTATTTACTAATCTCCTTCTTCTCACATAAAAGAAAAAACTAAAAGGGAAAAAAAATCAAACATACTTTATCCAATATATTTTGCCTTAAGTCACCAAATTTTGAGTCTAGCTTATAATTGCAAGTTTCCATTAATGAAATCACACTCTTCATTGGTTAATAAAATAATATCAAGTGAATGTGAAAAATGTATTCTGTGACAGCTGTGCTCGTTTTGAATTCAATGACCATGCCTACAAGACACATAATGCTCAGGTATATTAATAGTCATAAATATTAAGAAATCATTGTTTTAAAAGTTAAATTTTTCTAGAATATTTTGATAATAATAAACTTTGTATGTTCCAGAAATGTTCTTTGTGTAAAGCAAAACCTACAATTAGTTTTTGCAATGTACCCTCATCATGCTTAAAACGCATGATGAGGGTAATTTTCTAACATGCAATTCGACTACAGAGTTAAATTTATCATGGTACCTAAATAAAACTAAAAAATGTTTTTATAAGATGTTCACTAAAATTTACTAAATATTTTATGACCATTATCAGATTCTTATATTTGAACCATTGTATCAAATTCATTAATATCTCATATAATAGATCTCTGCTATTTTAAAGGCAAATAAGAGAAAAATTTTCAAATAAATTTGTTAAAACTTACCGAATTTTATTCATAATGATTTTTGTAATCTTTATAGAACAATTTATAATGGAAAAACAATAAGCCGTAATGTTTTTCTAGGATTCACCAACTGTAAAGGGTAATAATTTTATTTGTCAGGAAATTACGAGGTAATAAAAGTAATAAATAACAAAATCGAAAATAATTTTATTTATTACGAGGTAAAATAATTACGAAAATAAACTTATTTTTTATTACGAGATAATCGAAAATAATTTTATTTATTGCAAGGTAAAATGATTATGAAAATAATATTATTTTTTTATTTCGAGGTAATCGAAAATAATTCAATTTATTACGAAGTAAAATAATTACGAAAATAATTTTATTTGTCAGGGAGCGAAAGAATAAATTACTAGGGATCTGATGTTAAGCAATACGTATGAGAGAATTAAGAAGTCAAATATTTGGTATAACATCGACGCTTAACATAACAGAACTTTATTAATGGAAAAAGACCACATTATTTTTAAAATGCAAATTCCGGTTGCCAACTCGGAAAAACATATTGCTGAACAACAGATCCCAAAGCTTTATCTGAGGTATCTACCATCAGGCAACAATTTGTTGTTGGTGTAGAGTGTGCCAGAATATTTGCTGTACGTAGTTGATCTTTGCAATGCTCAAAAGTTTGTGTTGATTAGTCAGTCCATTTATTACGCGGTTGTCATTTTTCATACTGTTAATCAAAAAAATCATTAAGAATGGATTGATTTTGTGCAGCATGTAGTATAAGTCTTCTGTAGTAATTTATCAGAACCCGCGACGCTATGATCCGTAGCCGCGTAACATAACCACCAGACAAAAGTGATCATTCCATTTCCGGAGGCTGCTAACTGGCTTATGAAGCTACAACTACAATTTAAAAAATACAGATATTTAATCACGTCAGTTGATATTAATTATTAATTTTTTTAGTAAATACACTTTCTAAAACTTTGAAATTCTGTTGAATATTTAAATATGATTATGAAGTAATTTGAATTTCATCATCTTGAAAGCAATTTCATCTTCCTAATTTCTGTCCACAAGTAAATTTATATGTTTCGGATTTATTAAAATGTATTGCATTTGCTGATATTCAGTAAAGAGTTTTACACAACAATGTTAAAATTGGCTTTTTAAATATGACTAAATCTTTCATTAAGGAAGGGATTAGGAAGAAAAATTACTTATGTGATTCTTTCAAAATACAAATGTGATGAACTTTTGTGCGCATTAGAATGTAAGCGAATAAGTTGGCAGTTTCTTATTTTCTGTATCAAATACTGTTTAATGTTAAAATAAAATTAATCTATACTACTATTATAAATGTGAAAGTTTGGATGGATAGATTGATATATGGATGTTTGTTAGTCAGTCACGTCTGAACGGTTGAACGGAATTGGATGAAATTTAGCAAAGAAATATATTATGGTCTGGAATAGGACATATGCTACTAATTAGTCCGGTTAATTGAATGGTTAATTTTTTATTAATTAAAAACTAACTTTCCCGCCAATTTTGAGTAAAGCTTCAGTTTTTTTTTAACCCACACTAATGAGATTAGGCTTAATATATTTTCGACCGATTATTTAAAAGAATTCTGTTTATTTTCTTGGTGTTTGATGCATTTAAAATTAAACATTGTTAATTAATCAATCTTTTGGATTCATTCTAAAGCACTTTTAAATTAAAACAAAACAGATTAAAGGATTTTAAAAATTTCTAATCTACATTATGTTACCCCAACTGGCTTTGAAAATTCACGCATGCGCAGTGTGTTCTGATTGTTGACAACTGTGTTTTCATTTTAATTAAGAGTTAAAAAATTATGTACTGTATGTAAAATATTATATTGTTGTAGCTATCTCAATCTCGATCGATAAATAAAATAAACTTGACGCGATTTTAACGAAATACGGACGCTGTTTTGTTTTATTTCAGGTTACAGTGTAAATCAATTGTTTTTAGGTTAATTGTGTGTTTTTGTAACAAAATTGTATTTATGTTAATTATATATATTTTCGCATATGCTTATAGTTTTAAGTGCATCGGTTTTTAGGTTAGCTTTAAGAAGAGGAGTAATAAAGCTCCGGCTATGAAAGTAGCTAGAAGACCTGTTTGCAATTTTAGTGAGCACCTGCGTACTTCAAACCCCCTCCAGCTGTGGGATAAATACAAGGACGCTTTGTCAAAATGTATCGTGCATAGGCTGGATGGCACTCACAATAATCTAATCATTAACGAAGCTTTGGTATTGATTGAGGATAAAATTATTTCAATATCTGGAAAATGTCTCACTGATTTCGGCCTATCCCCACCGCAGCGAAAAAGGGATTATCAAGCGTTGTGAAAAAGCTAAACTATGACACCGCGGTTTTAGAAGAGTAGGTCAATGAAATGACATCACGATTATTTCCGAGCAGCGTCAAGTCTAAGAAACGATTCTGAACCGAATAAATTGTGGAGAGGAGGGATTATTCTTTCTTGACGCACCAGAGGATACGTTTGTGCTGAATCTCCTGCCAGCCCAACACCGCAAGGACCACAATATAGCTCTGGCTGTATCTTCCGCGGGCATTGCTGCAATTTTGCTTAACAGTGGCCATATTGAACATTCCGTTTTCAAATTGCAGCTTAATTTTGCAAGCGAACATGCTCCAACATGCAACATCACTAAAAACAACGAACCAAGACAGACACTGCCGAGTGTTAATCAGATCGTCAGTTCTCAATCATACACAACAAATTAATAAGGAGAAGAATTAATCTTAAATAATCAGTTACAATTTTTCCTTTAAAAATATTCTAAGAATATCTGAGTCGTGGAAGATCTATTGTAATGTATTATTTGTAATGCATGTGGTATTTGAAATTTTTATCATTTAAAAAAGAAGGAGGAAGAAAGATTCATAATAAAAGGCATTTGTAATTTAGATACCATATGGTACGTATAGGAATTTTAGTGACTATTATAGAGAGTTTTGATGTGTGATATTACAATGAAGATGAATGTGTGTGTATATCACTTTATTTCTCTATATATATATATGTGTGTGTATGCATCTTTTATATATATATATATATATATATATATATATATATATATATACTAATTTCCAGACATGATGATTGAATATAATTACACAAAAAGACTAGAAAATAGTTTAGAAAAATCGAAAATAGCTCGTAGTATTCGTGCGCAGGGAATACAACAATGAGCAGGGAATACAAAAATAGTTTCCTCTTTCATATATTCTTTCAGTTTTTTGAGAAAAAACCATCACTTTTTAGAGAAACTGATATCTGTTCTTAATAATACACGGTGAGCTGAAAGATAAACACAAATATGTCTGAAAGGTAAATGACAATGTGTTTAAATATTCATTTTCGTACCTTTATGTATTTTGAATCTTCTCTGAGTAGAAAATGGAGAACTTTCCAGAAATAGTTTGAAAGTAAATAAAAATATCTATGCCATTTTTCACTTTCTGTATACCTTAGAATGAAGTGCACATAATAAAAAATTCCAATAAATACTAAAGAAAAGAGAAAAGTCAGAAAGAAATCTAGAATAGGAAAGATTTAGCTGGGATTCTGGAAATAGCAGATACCGAGTTCAGTTCAAGTGTAAATAATCTTTTTTTTTCTTGTTTCCTAGAATCAGGTAGTCAGGAAACCAAGCGTTGAGCAATGAACGCATTTTGTACTTAAAGAAAAGAATGGGTCTGAAACGGATTTTTTTAAAGATTAGAATAAAAACAGAATTTAAAAGAAAAGAGCTTTAAAATTGAACTTTGAATTGATAGGAAAAAAACTGATTACAAAAGAAGCATTTGATTGCTTTTAAAAAGAATCGAAGAAAGTGGATTCAGCAAATAGTTCTAAAGATATTCGATAGGAAAAAAAGAACAGCTGAGCTTACATGTTTTCAAAATAAAATAAACTATAATTTAAAATTACATTTTTTTATTAAATTTGAAATATTTTTTAAACATAAACAAAGCATTCTGATCAACTCATATCCCCAAATTGCAGTCTCTTAAAAGGGAAAATGCTGCTTTGAATATTTTATAAAATGATTTTCCAGTAAGATAACCTTATCTTATTTTAAGTTTGTAGATAGCAAAATTCTGTTCTTTAAAAACAAAATGAAGATTATAGAAAAAAATTGCTTCAACTGCTTTTCTATTTATGGCAAATGTATTTATCGTTATTTCGACTGGTAATTGAATTACTTTTAAGACATAATTAGGAACCAGATATGAATTTCTTGAAATCTGATATTTAAGAGAACTGTTAAGAGTGCGACATTTTAACTGAGAAAGAAAAACAAACAGATTTCGCTTGAAGATGATGATCTAAAGTCTGTATTTCTTCTAGCACTAAATATAAGGATCAGTTAAAATTGTCTTGCCTGACTAGTAAACCAATACCTTATGTCAGTTTTCTACTGACTAAGAATTAGTTAACAGAGTAATCCTTGGAATTTCTTTCAAAAATAAAGAATGATGTGCATCTGTTAGCGATTTTTAACACTCCATATTTCTGATTATTTGGCGTATATAAATATAAATTTCCCTTGCATATATTTTAAGATTAAGAAATAGCCAGCTCAGATTAAATTTTTAAAATATCAATAAATAAAAAGGAAGAGAAATTTCCATGATACTCTCCAAAAAAAGTAACTGCTCAAAATACTCTTTACACAATTTTTAGATTCAAAATATTATATTTTAATGATACAATTTAATTAAATAATTTCCTCTGGTTTTCTTTTAAAAATATTTATTGATATACAAAATTCATAGAAATAAATTTACTTATTGCAATGGTTACTTAACTCATTTTACATTGCATTAAGAATTTAATAACTTATTTTCTCTTTGTAATTTTATGTAAACAGAGGACCCGAGATCTTTGTTTTCATATCTATTGTCTTTGGCAATGTTATAATGTGTAATTTCTTTCCAAATTGTATCATAATTTTCTACTAAAATAATTACTATGTAGTGGAAATGGGACATTTTTATGAACTGGTTAGGACAGAAAATGAGTTAATTAATGTTCATATCTTTTCATAATCATAGACTGACTACTCTGACCAGCCAGAAGGAAAAACCTGAAGGACCGGACTGCTGCAACAGCAACTCTGGCGGGAGCTGGGCTAGAGTAATAAGCGCTATCACCTGCACAGTACAACCCTTCCCTAAGGAGATAAGTCCTTTCATTAATGGAAGTAGCCACCCCCACTTTTTCGTATACCCACAAGGGTGACGAGAAACATTTACCATTCCGGCAGCGTCTCATCCTCAATTACAAGGCGTATCTTTTCATAAAACAAACTTTATCATAGTTAAGTCCATTGAAGTTGCCTCCATTTATCTGATGTTTTGTAGTTTTCATGGTATTCAACATAAGACATTGTTGAATTTCAAAGTGACTACTTTAGAAAATATATTTTCCACAACTCCTGCTTATTTATACCTATTTTGTAAAAACTTGCTAAGAAAGAAGCACTTTTGAGTTGAAGGTCTCACCATCAGAATCGATGCTTTTTATAGCATTTTGAACTAGCCTTGAAAACAAACAACATTTTTAATGTAACAACATTTTTGTAATAATTTAACAACAAAGAACATTCAAATGGTAAGCTGACAGTCTTGTCATGTCATATTCTTTACTGTTTCCTATTTGACATTTATTGGTATTTTTTCCTTATTTCATATGTTTTTCTTGACTGTCTTCTTTATTTTAAGTGTTTATCTACATGACTCACAAACTGCTTCTAATCTATTATAGTGCGAATAGATTTTTAGGCAATATTTTAAAACTCGCATGTTTCGAAGATAATCTAGTTCAAGGCTTAGTAAGAAATTTTAAGATGACGAAGTCAGGAAACTCGAGTTATAAAAATATAAGTTATTGCAAAGACACTTAAATCTTTTCCACGAAAAAAAAAAAAAAAAAAAAAAAAAAAAAAAACTTTACACTTGTAACGAAAACTTTCAAGGAAAGTGCAACGTAACTTTTGAATAATGTAAGATTTTCTTTTGACCAACACCAGAAAATTAAGATAGAATGCTGCAGAATCTACACATGATGGCAGGAAGAATATTCCAATATAGAAGAAAAGAAATTTGTCTTAGTTCTTAATTTTAAAAATATTGGCTGTCAGCTATATTAATTAATTTTTATCTGGAGTTTCAAATGCAATAATCCTCCCATTTAAGAAAAAAATATCTAACAATATTTTTAATTAATGTAGCATTTTATAAAAATAGAAGTTTATTAATCCTTTATTGGAGATCATCATTTTACAACAAAAGGCTGACCATCGTATGTCAGCACTGGAGAAAAATGGCACTTTTGTATTATAGCTTTAAATTTGCAAGATAAAATTTATTGTATTAAGATAAAAATATATCTAACTAGTTATAATATTAAAAAATGACCATTCTAACAATATATTATGGAAAAAAATATCTCCAAACCTGAGTTTATTACATTTGTCAACTACTAACATCATCAACATGCTCTACTTTTAGCTTTTATTACAATATTTGTTCATTAGGTAAACAGAAAGTTTAATTATTCATGGAAATAATTCCGATTACCTAAATCATGTAACTACCATTCTTCAATACTAATCAGTACACTTCAGCTTTGTTAATAGATTTTTTTGGGTCCTTACAAAATACATTTCATTTGCTACACTCAAATTTTAAGTTAGAAAAGTATGAAACATTAAAAATAATGAAATACGAAACTATGCCTCTTCATAAGACAAAGAAACGTTAGATGTCAGATAATACGAACTCAAACATATGAAATGATTTTCATATAGTTTGACTTGTGACACCTAGATGAAATTGCATAATAGTACGAAATTTGTCTTGTGGATGTATACTGAAAGAAGGTCGATTCGTTTGACAAAGAAAACGATTATAGCACGGACATTTAGAAAAACAGTGATTAATTTAGGGCGCTTACTATATTTTAATAAATCAATCACAATTTAAATAATTTTATAACAATTCTTATCCATGAAATTATTATTAATCAAAATTTTCTTCTAGTTCAAACTTAATCTAATTAATTAATATCTGTATGAACCCCAATTTTGTAACTGAAATCTAAAAGGAATGTTCTTTTTTTGCAGTATATTTTATATCCTTTAGAAAAAAAATTATAGTAAAATCAATTTCTAGAAAACCGAAATTTTTCAGCATGTTTTAAATATTTACACTCCGTGCTTTTTAGCAAATTGAATCTAATTTAATATATGCGATAAATTCTCTTCCATTATTAAGAAACAATTCCTACTAATTCAGATTTAATCTAAAAAAGGGCATTCAAAAAGAAAGTTACTTGTTCCCCCACAGATGGCATCATGGCAAAGTTTAGTTTAGTTATATTAACGTCCCGTTTAAAGCAACACTAGGGCTATTTTTGGGACTAACCTCGTAATTTTGAACCGCGGTCAGAGACGAGGACGACACCTGAGCTGTCACCCCCTCTCCACACCACACCAACGGGTGGACGTTTTGCCCTGACGGATTTATCGTACAACAGACCCCGTTACACGGCGGTTCTTCGGTGGAATGGTGTCTCGAACCTAAATTCCTACGGCTCACAAGCCGAGACCTTACCACCAGGCCACCATGGCGTGGTGAAACAAGAGCTAAGCTTGCGCAGACGATAATTGAATTCCTTGACTTACAATGGTAGAAATTTTATTCGGATAGTGAAAACCGTTGCTGCATAGAACGAGAAAAAAAAATGGCTCGTCAGGTAAAAACTTACTTCAACTTTGAAGTATGCGGAACAATACGTTTTTTGTGGGCAAGAGTTTAATGAGTACAGAGATCCATCGTGAAATATTGGGAATGTATGGGCCACATGCAGTGTCACGTCCAGACATTGTAAAATGGTGCCAGCAGTTGGAAGACGGTCGCACAAACTTAACCGATGTGGAAATGCAAGGAAGGCCAGCAACGGTGAGCATATCAGACATGATGCAGCGGATGGAAGACATTATTCTCAGCAATTGCAGAGTGAGCATCGCACACATTACACATGATTTGAGTGGAAGCCAATTTTTCAACGATGATAGGATTCAGACAGCTATTCTAACCTGGCTCCAAGACCAATGATTCTGTACCATTTTCTATAGTCAGGGCATCGAATGATTAGAGCTACGTTCCTGCAAATGTCTCCAGCCACTGGAAGATTATGTAGAGAAATAGTGTGCTAGTATGTATGTCATATTGCTTTGTAGCGGACTTGTCAATAAAGTATTTATGACCTAATTGTTTGAGTGTAACTTACATTTTGAACGCCCTTAGTAATCCATTAATTTCTGCAAGCATCGCAATTTCGTAGCTGAAATTTAAAACAAATGATGTTTCTCGTTTTCTTTTGCTATTTTTTATATACTTTAGAAAAAAAAAAACAATAAATCTAATTCGACGACGCTTTAATTTTTCAGCATACTTATATATTATTTCAGCATTATTTATAAATATTTAACTCCGAGCTTTATGAAAAATAGAATCTAATTCCATATAAGAGATTCAAAATCACGAATCTTGGTTAAAAGTATGACAAATTTCATTTTGTATATTTAATAATTTTTGATAAGCAAAATGCAGCTCACTGCTTAAAAACACATGCTCTTTACTCAGCCGTATATGATTGAAAAAAAATTGCAGAGATTAAAAAAGTAAAATTATTTCTTGGAGAATTATTCTCAATTATTGTTTAGGGCTCTTCTTTTATTTTTTTTCTCATTTTTGTTTGCTTTCTGTCTTTCAAAGTTCTTCAAGCTTAATTAATACAGAAAAAGTTTGTAAATTTCCTTTTTTTGATGAATTTTCTTTTCAGATATTATTACCATAAACAATGATTTTTAAATAATATTCCCAATGATTGACTTTGCTAAACTAAAATTAATAATAAAATTAAATCAAAATTAGTTCTATAAAATAAAATTTTCACCTTTTTTTCACTGTCATATCTTAATATGCAAGTTTCAGTAAAAAATTGTTGACGTAAAGATTTGATGAAAAAAAGACCTTTAAATAAGCAATTTAAATGGAAATTTATTTATCAATTGTAATTGTGAGATTCTTTCTTAATATAAATATAGAAGAAAACAAAATGCACCTTTTTTAAAATGTTATCTATTTTATGGTACTTTTCTTTACCGATTTGTTTAAAATTTTATCACAATAAGTAAACGCATAATATCCGATGATGTTTTATTTAAGAAAATACTGATATGAAATGTATGCATCAATATTTAATTAATGGAAACAAAATTTCTAACCCTGCAGGAATATTTATTTAGTCTTAATGTTTATTTAAATTTCAATAAGAATTATAATATTTTATTTGAGATGGATCAATTTCAATGTTTATAATTAAATTATCAATTGTTTTTACGTGCTAATTTCAATGTAAATGATTTTTTTCTACGTAAGCATAAGAGAGTGTTGCTGAAAGTTTTTATATTTTTTGTAGAAATTCCCCATAATTTTAAATAGAAAGGCATTTAATCAAATGTAATGATTAATTTATTTTCCAGAGAAAATGAGTTTAATAATTCATTTTTATCCAAATCATCTATTATCTTCTCTTCACGACACACCCTATGTTACGGCGCAATGCGTGAGTTCTTCCTACTAAGTTTTCATAAGCCAATATTCATTTTCAAATATATTTTCGATTTGAGACTTTTTTCTGTTTGAAAAAACAGAATCCTCTCTGATGATCCAATTAATATAAAAAAATATTTAATAGTATTACATTTTTTTTCTTAATATTTTTATTTGTGTTAAAAGGAAGACAGATCATCATCTGAATATTTCAAGTTTAAATACTTCATATCAGTATAACTGGTGTCTGTAACCTCGGAGGACTTCTTTTTTATTTCCAAAAAACTCTTCAGACTAAAATGTTAATTTTATAAAAATAAATAAATAAAATAAAATAAAAGAAAGAAAGAAAACTCTACAATCACTCTATGAATCGATAATATATTCAAACACGCTAAGCGGTTTTCTTATACACGTTTAAATTATTCATTTTATGTTACGGAAAGATAAAAAAAAAAAAAAAAAAATTAAAGGATTAAAGTATCTGACATAAGGGTGGCATAAAATTTCATGCCTATACACGACTAGCACATGTAACAACGCTTTAAAATAGCTATATGAGAGCTAAAGTTCTACAGAAGGGTTTTGCGCTCTATTTTTGGAAGGTATAAAAATTTATAGCTTATAAAAAGTTCTACGGTTTCAATAAAACTTCATCCTAAAAAATAAGCTATCCAGTTATTTTTTTCTTTTTATAATTTTTTCTGTTTATTTTTATGTGTTACCCAAGGTTATTAAAAAGGAAAATTTCTTGTTTGGGGAAAGAAAACACTATTTTCTTATCGTTTAATAAAAGAATAAATATTTGAAGGATCAAAGTATCCTCTATATTTATTTCTCGTACCCCCCCCCTCCACCTCTTTTTGCGAAACTGGTCCACTTATTATAAATTCGTATTATCTACTTGAAAAATTTACTCTAAAACATTGAGACTTAGATAGAAAAAAATATCTTCAGAAGTATGAGCAGTGAAATTTCATTTCATTGCAATTAAAACATTATGTAGTTTTATGTAAAATAAATATAATTTATGCTGTATCTATTTTGTAATTGAATCATTGATTTTGAAGGTTATAAGAAGAATTCTGGCTGTTGAAATGGCCGGTGTGGCCTGGTGGTAAGGTCCAGGCTTCGGAGCCGGAGGGTTTCTGGTTCGTGAACCAATTCCACCGAAGAGCTGCTTTTTAGCGCAAATCACGTTAAATCCGTCTTCCTCAAACGTCCTCCCGCTAATTTGGTGAGGAGAGGGGGTGTCATCTCAGGTGTCGTCCTCTTCATCTGACCACGGTTCAAGATTAGAAGTTTCGGCCCAAAATAACCCTAGCATTGCTTTATAACGAGACGTTAATGTAACTGAACCAAACCTGATCATGACAATGCAGATTGCAGCAACTTGTTTACAAATGAACCTCGAAGAGAATAAACTTCCGATTGGTTTGTTGCATTTTTGTAAATTATTTCTTAAAATTATTATTATTTTTTAATGTGTGCATATATATATATATATATATATATATATGCAAAGATATTCTGTATCTTTTAACTCGTCAGCACCAGCACGGGGTCTTTTTAAACCCATCTTTTTTCTTTTGCTTAGAAATTTTAGATATTTATAAACGCTTACAGCTGTTACTTAATATAGCTCCATGGGGAAAAACGAAGAAGATTAGAACTGCACTCATCAATGAAACAATTTATTTCTCTCGCTTTTTAATTTGACGGTTGGGGTCAAATTAACCTCTGCGGTTACTAGCGTATCAGATTCATTGAACATCTTACTATGGCAGCACACAAACGAGAGCGGAAAAGATTCAGAAAACTTCACGCAAGTATTCTTTCTGAGAGTAAAGAGAATAATAATTAAGATTTGTCAGATTTTAATGAAATTTTGGAAAATTATCACGATATAGAACTGGAACAAAACTTATATTCTGAATACTCTAGAAAATCTGACAGAAAGTCTTTTCCTTATCATGAAAAAAGTTGCAAGTACTTGTACAAAATGCAGTATCTTAAAATATAAATAAGCTGTCTTGAAATTTACATTAAAATATCATTTTATTCTGAATAAAGTAAGACAAAAAAAATTCTTATAGTATGTACATAAAAATGAATTACAGAAGTTTAGATTTTTTCAAAGTTGTAAGTAAAGTTGCTTTTTCCAAAAAAATTAAAACGTGAACTATATATAAAAAACATATTTTGTTAGAATAGAACTGAACATTTGATGGAACTGAAAAAAAAAATAAATACAGAAAAATTATGAAAAAAAGAAACTCGGGGCAATTTCGGGCTTACTCATAAAAAATTGCATTTGTGCCTTAAATAGAACACGTTTTAATGAAAAAAAAATAATAATATCCTCTAACCATATTTAATTCTTTTACAATAGTCAATAAGATAAGGATTAAGCGCATGACAATTTGGAATTAAAATGATACCGTGCGTGTGGTAAATTCAAAAAAATGGATGAGTGTTCTGAAGGGTTACGCAAGCATTATTGATTCTACAATAATATTTAGATATTTTTTATTATACAGAAATTTGAAAAATTCAGTAAAATGTAATAACTATGTTACAATAGTACTTTCGAATATTCAAATTTTAAAAACATTTATTTATATATATTTTTTATTATAAATGCAATAAGTTTTGATAGTGCAGGTCATTGAAGAATCCGTAGAAAGATTTAGGTTTCGAAAATATATAAATCAGTTTCTTATTTTGTATTTTTGTCTTTGAATTTGATAAAAATAAAAGTATAAAGAATGAATTTGATAAATTATTGGGAAATACCAATAGAACGACCTTAATAGAATACAATTTACAATAGCAAAACAACACATTTAAAAGGATATAAATAGTGCAAGATTTTCGAAGAAGTAAAATGCATGAACAAATAAGGCAAAATAGCAACAAAATATCTTTAGAATATATAAATTAATAGTTGAAAGGATCTATCATTCGAAGTGATGCATGGGTCTCGAATGGGATTTATGCGTACTGCAACTATACTGCTGTACTACTTTAAATTTGCATTTATAACAGCTATCTACTGCATTTTATTTGGAGTACTTTTCAACTTAATTCGTGAATAAATTGCCCAATGCGTTTTCAAATTGCGTTTTTATTATTTAAAGGTATTCTGTCATAAAATTGACGTGATGTGGCATAGTTATTGTTACAAAATTCCGTCAAGTGGATGCATTTTGAAATGTCCAATAAGCTCGAAAAGAAATTAAAATTCTTTATTCCATAGAAAAAAAGAAATACAAATAGTAGAACATAGCACAATCATATTTAATAAATACCATTGTAATAATCATTAATGCACTCAAAAACAGTAAATAGTTATTAAACAACGGCAACAGAAAACGCGCTTAAATAGAATTGCTGGATATCAACACTGGAAGAATAAAGATTTGCTTGCTTAGTAGATTTCTTCATACTAATGTGGTTACGGAGTCCCTAGCCCAACAAGGGAATTATCTTCGGTCTGTAAGTGCATCTCTAATTTGGGTCTTAAGGAAGATATCTCCAAAATTTAAAAAAAGTTATTTTAGAATATTCAATTTGTTGGAAAGGATTTGTCAAGGCCGGAATATAATGATCTGACATTCGTTTTGCATCCATTAGAGGTAACAGTAAACTCTTATCGGTTAGCACTTACTGTTTCTATTAAACGTAACTATTCAGGGATGCAATATTGCAGATTCGCGATGATAATTTTCTCCTATAATATCTTGAGGTACCTTATATTTAGTACATTAACTATCCAAAATTTCTGATTGAAAAAGGAATCTCCACGAAATGCAATAAACATTTTCTGTTTAGCTCAAACGTACTCAATTTGTGTGTATAAGATGTTATCTTTAGTACATAAGATCCAGAGTTTAAATAATGTTCGTTTGTCGTTGCGACACTGGTGGCTTTCATAAAATTACCGTCGACTTTACTGAATCGTAATGCATGCTCATTTGAATATAAAACAAAGCAGTGACATTTGTCAGTTTAATTTGAAAACATTAGCTTCAATGTACGTAATTTCGAAAAAAAAAATGAGATTTAATTTCTGAAAAAAAAAGTTAACAAAGATCTTTATTCTGAAGGTTTCAGAACAAAGGTAATTTAATCAACCATTACATAAATTATTCAAACAATTCTGGCCATCGCAGAAATCCGAATAACGGCCATTTAAATGAAAGCATTTATCCGAACAGAAACTGAATTTAAAGTGGTTTACTCGTGTAAAAAATTTAAAGAAATGCTTAGAATAAAAACGTTTTTTTTAAGAAATTATGTTCGCTTCACTAATACTGAGAGTATGTAAATTAAATTGATTTTCTCACACATTTTCTAAGACTTGAATGATACTAAGACTCTCTTTATTTATAAAAGTGAAACGCCCATTATTCTGTTCCCTATAACAATCTAAATTACTGAATAGGTTCCCTTCAAATTTTTCTTATAAAATCTACAATGCATAAGAAATGCTTAAGGAAAGGAACTGATGCCAACTAATTAACTAATGCATTTAAATTAATTAAATAAACTGTGTTTCCATTGAGTTTTTGTGGTATTGTGCAAAAAAAAATCATGAAAAGGACTAAATTTTGTTTGGCAAAACATAAATAAACAAGGCACTTAAGTAAGATTTATTTTATTTATCTAACACTGAAAAGTATTTTTAAACTTAAAATTGTGTTTAATTTCACTGCAACTTAAACATAGACTCAAACTTTGGTAATTTGCTTTTATACTCCTCGGCACACTGTCCACTACAACCAGACATCACATTTTAATTTAACATTGACATACTTTTAAGGGTTATTTTATTTCATTCACAAATATAAATGATCTTTCTGACCACTCCAGTCTACTTCTTTATTCATAATAGTGTGTGAATTTTCAAATTTATTTACTAGCACCCTAATAAAATTAATGAATATCGATGGAGGTTGAAATTCTTCGTTGGAAATCGCTGTCTTTCTCATTTTGTAAATATATGCATAAGTGACGATTCATGATGTTCAAATATGTTTTATATAATTATTTGGAAATTATTAAAATTTCCAAAAAAATTAGATTATTGTGACTTTTAAAAAAGTGTTCGGGAAAGTTAATCCTTTTTTGAGAAGGTTCCCTACATTAAACTATTTTGTAAAATAAATTAACACATTTAAATTAAAAATAAAATTGCAAACAATAGTAAGATTTGTGTATTATATTTTATTTCAATTAAGTTCCTGTATGAAAAGTAATTTCTACAAGGACTGCTTGTTTTTTGGTGAAACTAGAAACCATTAAGACTTTATTACACACATATTATTTTTGTTTTTTTACGTACCGTAGTTACTTTGCGTAGCTTTGAACAGTACGGTTTTATAATGTCTTATTTAATGAAGTGTTTGTGAAAATCATTCAAAATATGAAATTTTTTACTAGAAAACATTCTTAAAATTTTATACCAAACAATACGGTGCTCATTAGTGCTAGTTAAATGTGGATTCACAAGTGTAAAATAATATATATATATATAATTGCTACTAAGCATATTTTAATAATGTTATAGACTAACCAGTTTCTTCAAATAAAATTTTAATCTTTAGCTTTGAAAAGATTAGTTTTTGGAAATGCGATAATAAGGTGAAATTCAGAAAATGCTTTAAAATTATGTTAATCCGCAATCATTACTTGAAAAGTTCAGATAATTTCTTCTCATAGATAATATTATAATCCAGAATTTCATATATATTTTTATCCTATAATATTAAGAGAGAAAGAAAGTACAAATTATAACATTTGTTCTCCATTTTTTCTATTAAATCATATTAATTTTTTATTATCCACCTTTATTAAAATTGCCATATATTATTTAACAATTTATTCAATATTGTTCTTAAGGATTCATTGCCCTGCATCGAGAAAAATAAGATTTGCATGAAGTCTGAGAAAAAATCTCTATTTTTACAAACATTGGAAAAATGAATACCAGACAAAGGAAAATCAATAATATTGGTGTTTTAATAACTCATTTAATAAAATTTATTTCGCCTACGACATGTAGTGTAATATGTAAAAATATTTTACTATTATATTATTATTAAATGTAGTTAAATATATTAAAAATATTTTGCTTTTTAAGTAGTTTTGACAACGAAGCGTCAAGGAAAACACTAATTATTTTATATTTTTATATATATGAATTTGACTATTTCTTTCCAAATTTTGAATTTCAGAGCATTTGTGTTTCATTTATTTAAAAGGCGTCATGTTTTATAAAAGAAATTTGGAAACATCCTGGCAAAAAAAAAAAAAAAAAAAAAAAAAAAAAAAAAAAAACGAAAAACAAAAATTTCAGGACAATTAAATTAAAAATCCACATCGAAACAATATATTATAATGGTCTCATAACACTCAAGATGTGCTACATTCAGTAGTGGCGAGATAGTTAGCTGTACACAACAAACAGCAGACACACAAGATGATGTAGTTGACACCTGAGACTACATCAACCTCTGAAGGTCACCATATCATACCTGGTTAATGGTATTTTATCCTGATATCACATTTAGTAAGCTCCTCTTCCACGTTTCACTGGCGTTTAATGTAATCAGCTACAGAATCTGCAATCGTCCGAGCCTAATGATAAGATTTCATCACAAGGCCACCATGGAAAATTTCAGCCAGCAAATCAGAATATAAAAATTTTTTGATTCCAGAAAAAAGAGAGAAACCAATTTCCACTTCACTCCGGAAATTACCTGCTAAAAATCGTATTTAGATAGGTGAGCATTTTTATATTTCATAATAACAGAAATAAAAGATATATATTGCATGGATGCCAAAGGAAACATGAAATTCTTCGGAAAACAAAAGAAATACTATTAAGATAGATGATCCTTCCATACTGAACAACTACCTTTCCCTGAATTGCATATATCATAATGAGACTAAAGCAACTCATTAACTTAAATTGTTGCTGCTAGTTTATTCAAGAGCAATTTTTAGAAAATTGCTATGGATAAATTAATAGCTACGGGACTATTTTTCCAGCAGTCTATCGAAAGACATAAGCCGAAACAGTGTGAGATTGAAATAAAGGTTTACATCTTGGTCATCAACTGACGTGGAATTTTTTTCACTTCATATGGTGACCAAGATGGCATGAGAAATCAGACGATGTGGCAAAATCATCTAAGAAATTTTACCACAATGTCAAACCTTTGGCATAAAAGACATTAGATAGAGGGTTATTTATTCTTCTCATGAAACAAATAATATTACCAATATCGAGCTGTATATGAAAAGTAAGTCCGATTTCGATGTTTTCTGGACGACACTAAAGTAATTTAATATTCTCAAAAATTCAATATCAGTTCACGTTTTAGTTTAATTAATCTTTATTCCAAAAAATCTTTACCTTCTCGCTTAGAATTTAATATTTTTTTTTAAAAATATTCTCTATTATATTTAATAAAGAAATAAATATTAATTATTGAAATACTAAAAAAATTTTAAATATGTTTCTTATAGCACATTTAAATGACTTTCACATTTAAATGTCGGCTTAAAATATTCCAGAATTATAGAGAAATTTCATATTTTAAACATTCTTGGTGAATATCTAAACATTATAATAATGTTTTGTAAGAATGACTTCAATTACTTGGTTTATTTTTCTTAAAGGACATTTTTTTTTCAAGTTAATGTTAGAAAAAGTATTTCTTCAGCTTAAAAAAATG
This sequence comes from Argiope aurantia, assembly GCA_026543865.1. Classification (NCBI taxonomy): domain Eukaryota; kingdom Metazoa; phylum Arthropoda; class Arachnida; order Araneae; family Araneidae; genus Argiope; species Argiope aurantia. The sequence continues at coordinate 147,280 of JAPMOR010037475.1, read as the reverse complement.
CACTTCAATTTTGGCTCCAGGATGTTTGGTTTAAATAATGAAATAAAAACTTGAAAAATAATAACACTTATACTAATAAAAGCTGGAATTCTTTTTACTAGGATCTATATGCTTTAGGATTTTGTCAATAAATAAGGATTCAATTTTTGTATTTATTTAAAAGAACAAGTAATTTTTTATAGGAGAAGAAAAGAAAACACAAAGAGAATTTATCTGCATTTTAAACAATAATTAACTTTCGACCTTTAAGATAAGAACTAATGTGAAAACATGAGCACATATAATTTATATTACAGTAAAGAAATATAATCACAGCCTTTGTTTCGGACGTTTTAAAAATTTTCACCACTCAAGCATTCAGAAATCAATACTGATAGAAATCGTCCATATAATATCTACAATTCTTCAAAGAAAAAAAATAGAAAAGTGATTTTATTTCCTAACTTCTTCCACTGCTTCTTAAGAAAAGAAAGATTATTTAAATTCACTAATTTTTTTTTACAAATTAAAAGTAAAATTTTTCTCCATTTAAAAATAGGTAAGATTTATTGAAAAAAAAAACGGTTTTTGTTTCCAATTATTGCAAAAACATGCGCGACCTTATTAGAAATTGTATTAAATTTTATGCTATTATTCCATATTTAATTAACAAAGTATTTAAAATTGGTTTTATTTAATTTTAGTATTCCTTGTTTTCATATAAATTATGGAAAACAGCTCATGTTATGACAGAACCAAGTATTTTACTGCCCTCTCCTAAGTAACAAGTTTTCGATTTTGGGAACTTTATTTGATTTGTTTCTGACTTCGAAAGATGTGATTTAGTATGTAATGTGGCAAATTTCAATTTTTTACAAGAGGCTCTATCTAAGGCTTATATGTAGCTCCCTAAGGCAACTATTTACATACAATTTTCTAAATTTTTATATTAATGAAATTTGAAATAATCTACTGAATTAAAATGCAAAATATAAAATTCAATATTTTTGTGCACAAATATAAACTAGAAATACCTTAAAAAGCAGGCGTATTTCTTTTATATGAGAAATAAGTATTAATAATTGGTTGCTGAATATGCAAATATTATGAACCACGTGGCAGTCAGGTAAATCAAAAGGACGATATTAATAAAGCTAAGTAATGAAAAAAAAAGGTTTTGCTTAGAGGAAATTGCTATAATTTGAGATAATTTTTTCATAAATTATTTGTTTAATTTTGATTTTCAAAATTCTAATTAATTTTCTACTGTTTTAAGGCAGGCAACTTAATAAATGAATTGCGACCGTTAACTTGATTATAACTCCTATAAAATCGGCCTAATAAATTTTCTTCATGAACTTGGAAGTGAGTGTACTAATTTACAACAACCTATTATTCCTTTCGTCAGAGAACAAAACTTAAATACATTTTTCTGAAAAATAAGATAATATTTATTTCACATATTGGATAACTAGCCGCCTTTGGCGACCAGCCGGTTCGCCAGTATTACCACTCGCTACAATTTTCAATTAAATATTTTAAGTAACTGGTCTCTTAAAGGATTCTCAAACAAAACATTTTTAATCTTCAAATTTTGATAGTCATATCAAACTTATATTGTTTAGATCGTTTCGTTCAATTTACTATATATATATTTTGCTAATTTTGTTGCCATTTCCGGTAAAACTTCAACTTTAATTAAAAATGTAAATGACGAAATTGCATTTAATATTAAGATATTTTTTAATAAAACCAAGCGTTTTATTTTATTAATCATCTTTATTGTTATTTATTAATTATTATTATTATTGAATATGAGTATTGAAAACAGAATCGCTCGGTATTTAAGTCTTATGTTAACTACAAAATATTTTTCATAGTTTATGTAATATCTCAAACGATAAATCAACAAAAATTTCTGAGATTCAGTATAAAATTCAGTTTTTAGTTTTGCTTTCAAAAGGATTGAAATGAAATGAATAATAATATTTTGTTCCTGCTTATAAATATATTTCAAAAATTATGAAGTCTAAATTTAATGCAGTAAGGTATCATATTCTGATGAATATTCTGGACACACCAAATTTTAAATAAATGAATGAATGTTTCTATTTTCCACGATCAACTAAGACTTATTTATGAAGTTTTAAATGTTAAAAATTTAGAAAAACTCACCATTTTCATAATCTTAGGCCAATTAATCTTCAGAAACCTGCGCGCTTATTGGCGTATTTTCTTTGAAACGATCGATGAAAAATCTGAAATTATCCTTTTTTTTATTGAATAGTGATATTCAAATCTTCATAAATCAGTCAGTTTAAGTGGTTTGAAATAAATTCTTAAAAGTCAGTGATTTAGTTGATTGGAAATTAACTCTATGACCACCATAAAATCTGTGCTTTTTCTTGTGGTGTATGCATTCTCCTTAATATCTGCTCGAATAAAACATCACATACTACTTAGAACAAACACATCAAAAGTAAACATAACATTTCAATAGTTGCCAAAAACAAAACAGAGAAAAATGCAATTAATAAGCAGACGATATTTAGAAAAGTACAGATATTTAGACTGGAAAATGAAATTATCTGAAATTAAAAACACGCGCTGACGATATTTACAAAAGAAAAAATATTCAAACCTGAAAAGAAAAATATATGAGTTATTCCATGAATAAATGCCATAAGTTTGTTTACATCTTCATTATTTTATGAGTCATTAAATATCAAAATGGATCGGGGACTGAATAAACACTCTGTATAGAGAGTGTAAAAGATCATAAAATAATTTTTCTTGAATTTATTTTTTAGAAAAAATAATATTTCATATTTGTTTCATTTCTTACAGACACTTTCCGAAAATTATAATTTTGCAGATTTCATTTCCAAAGAGATTTAATTTATTTTCAGTTAGAGCTTTAATCAATGTGATGGCAACACTTTGAAAAAAGCTATTTTTTTCTCATGAATGCGAAACGTGCTTAATCCTCATTTTTATTTTTGACGAAAAAAATTGAAAAACATAGTTACATAATTAAAATATTTATTTAAAAATTCATTAAAAATAGAAATTTAATTTTAAGATTAAAACAGTAGTATTATTTAAAAGATAAATTTTTTATCTTTAACTTCATGTAAAAATCTTTTTTGTGCGGTAATATTTTCGCAGTTATAGCAGAAACACGTCAAAATTTCGCTTAATTTTTAAATAAATAAAATTCTAGTTAAAAATTCGAAAAAATAACCCCCAGGTGCACATTCCCGGCCTCCAAGGTATACACGTGCCAAATTTGGTAGCTGTAGGTTGAATGGTCTGGTCTGTAGAGCGCCAACGCACACACACACACACACACATTGAGCTTTATTATAAGTATAGATATAGATAGATAACTAAATACAGTAATCATTATTATTATTCGATGTTTTAGCATTTTTGGCATGCATGTAAATTTTTATATGAAATAGTGTAAATAAAAATAAACTTCAATAACTGACTTCTTTTAAAACTAAATTTGACTTTCATGTAAGCCCTTGTTGTAGCCTGGGGGTATTCTGCGGTATAAAGCAGCCTTTGTCTTCAACAACTTTTTTGTGTCTTCATGATGAAAATGAAATAGAACTCTGTTTCAGATTAAGTACATTTTGAAGCTAACCCTACCTTTACATAAAGCATATTTCAAACGTTGTTGTTGTTGCTTATCCTCCTTGGATTGAACACCAATTCAAACCAAGTCTAAGAAATCGGGTAAAGAGGGGTGTAGTAGCTTCGAAAGGTAAAGACCCCTAAGCACCCGACAGCAGAAGTCTGACTTTAGGTCATATAAAGATGCCACTCACGCACTCTGCTTGCACAACTTCTTTTTGAAGGGAGGCTCTTTCACACACCTCACAGATAGAAAACAGGGTGAAGAACATCCTTGCCTGAACCAGAACTAGAAACCGGGACACCCCTCTGTCAGCACGCCGGGTTATTTCAAGTTTAAATAATTGTAATAAACAAGGAAAAATCTAAATGTTGATTAGAAAATATTTACCTTACTTAGCTACTTTTTTTAATAATAGAAAAGGAACTGCGATAATAATACCTGGATACACTTATTATTGTAATAATAATCCTGAACTAATCTCTGGAGTTAAGACAAATTGGAAGTAAAACTTGACAACCTTGTCTCTACATGAATAAACTATTCCGAAATAAAATCTGTCGTAAATTGCAATACATTCCAACTGGCACTATTTCTATTCTTTTTTCACTTTGATGCATCAAATGACAGGAATCAAAGAATAATTTTAAACCAATTTGCAGAGAGAAGAATTAATTGCAGTTTAAAAGAAAGTCATTGAATCCCAGATGTAGATAATGAAATTGCAGTTGTCGTAAACGCAACTTGATGATAGGGGAAAAGGGTGCAATAAACAAGAAGAAGCAACTAGAATTCGTATTCTGCTCTATCAGTTATCATTATTGTAAAACAGGATCACGATTCACAAACAGCAGCCAAAAAGCGGTGGCAGATAATTAACATCAAAGTTTCTGTTGTGTATTTTAAACAGGTACATGTTTCAGAATATACGTGACCAGTACACGTTTCAAGTGGTGCCTAGCAGATTCATCAGTGTTATTTTGATTACCCATAAACTAATCGGGGCCACATTAATATATATGATTTATATTTTGTGGAAAAATGTATTGTTCAAAGTTGGAAGCAGATTTTGCTTATTTTCCAAGTCAAGGAGCCAACACATATATTATCAATCTGGAAAAAACTATTATTTCATTCAATTTCTGGAAATCGACCATTACAGATAACCATTTTGTAAGATCGGGTCGTCCCGGGTTCGAGTCGGGCATGATTGTTATTCTTCATTTGTGTTCTATCTGTAAGGTGTGCGAATGTGCCCCCCTGTAAAAAGTGGTTGTGCAAGCGGATGTGCACAACCCCTTTTCACAGGGGCTCATCTCGGCTTAAATCGCTGACTTCGTCAAGGGGATTGTCAATGACAAGTTCCATTAATAACAACGACATTTTGTATTTTTCATGTATTTTCTTGCTACAAAATCAGTTTGTGAAACTTTCAGTCAATTATCCGCTAAGACCAGATTTTATTAATTTTAATCCATAATTTTTTTAAATGATAAAAACGGCTTTGTAATTAAATAAATTTAATGTTTTTTCATCTATTCTAAGATGAATTACATAATGAATTGCAATAAAATTGTAGTTGAAAACACAACATTATTCTGGTTACATTAAAAATATATTTAATCTCAATAAAAACTGTCTATGGAAACGATTCAAAAATTTGAAGGAAAAATAACTTGCTTCTGATGCTAATACTATGTTTTAAAATAATGGAACCGTGTTGAAGTTAAATGTGGAATAAAAGTGAAAAGAGATTGCCTAAAGAAACAGATAAAATTCTTCAGAACTAAAAACGCTTCTTTACTCAGTGAAGCAATATCGAGTATCTTTTGAAGGAAAATATATTTCTCTTTTTAAAAATTTCAAGTCTTTTGTAGCTCATAAATGCGAACCAAGAATCTAAAATCAACATCGTAAAGAAATAACACGTGCTAACAAAGTGTAGAAGCTTTATTTACATGAATGATGTGTTCATATATTGGAACTTCTTTAATAATTTCACTCTTTGTCAAGCTTTTTGAATCTTTATATTTTATTTGAACAACAGTCTTAAAATTTTAATTAAAATTCATGACTTTCTTGTAAATGGAAGAGAGGTTGTATCCTTTTATTTCTAAAAATCCATTTGTCCCTTTACTGTTTTCTAATGCCAGCAATCCCAATACTTGATTTTTTTTAAAAAAATAATATAAATAAATAAAAGTTAGAGAGTTAAAAATACCCCGGACCAACCGATTCGTAATTAAGTAAGTTATCTGTAGGACAATGCAACTGACATGCCGGTTCCAATGTTATTACAATAATTTAGCAATTATGTTCATATTTTAATTTCTATTTTTGATTTGATAGACTGAATTTCTGTTTATTATTAAAATTCTATCTTAGATTTTATTCTTAACCCGTAACTAGCATGAATTTCCTCAAGCGGATAGTATTTTGTCTTTTGTATACAACATTGGAATTTATTTTGAAAATACAATACATTCTGGAATCATGTAATTACCTAAAATATTAACATTAATAATGTCAAATGTTATAATATTAAATGTTGGAAACTTATTATAAAAAAAGCACAAACAATCTTTTGATGGTACTTATTTCGTTTAAATATTATGGGTCGTGAGTAATGTTAATAAATGTTTGAATTTAACAAATAAAAATGAATGCAATACGGACTGCAATGCGAAATACTGAGAAATTAACTGGTGCGTTACATATTGCTTCTATCACAGTTTCTGAGACGTGAAGCCAATGAGTCCATAAATAGCAACAAAAACTTTGAAAAAGAACGTGTTTATACGTGACTTTTAAAATATATTGCTAAAAGAACAATTTGAAGGTACTGAGGAGATGATTGCATTCAAGGACAGAAAACAATGTAATAATCAGAACTAATGAATAATATATAGTCATTTTGACTTTCGTCTTCAGTTACGGATTAATACACTGGAATTATAAAATCAAGGGTAAAAGCAAGTGCATATTAATATTTTGTCACAAAGATATAAAGAACTACGCCATTAATTTAAACAAACGCGATTAGTTTTTAAATTTAGACAGCATGAGATTCAGAACTTATCCAACACTGATAGGACTCAGCTTTCATACATATGCATATGCATAATTGTTCGAGAGCAATCCAATATGAATATTTAAGAAAAATCTACAGCCTTTCAGATCTTTGATAAATAATAGATTACAATTAAATAAAAGAATTCAAGTCTTTGAACAAAACCCGTGGCTGAGACTGAAATGAGATACTCTGCCATGAAACAAACCAATCTTAAATGAGATACTCTGCTTAGGTAAGATAAATGAGTTAATAGTTTTTAAAATCGTAAATAAAAATTTAATAAAATTAGATTATATAGTAATATTTATACAAAATAGGAAAAAGAAAACTGCATTATTAAAGTGGGAATAGAAATTTAAAATTACATAAAATTCTATAGAAATCTTTACTTTATTAATAAATAGACCACTCACTGCAAGATTCATTATTTGCTAATATTGAATCTTCCAAGCAAACAGTACCCAAATGGAAATATGGGCTAAAAATATCAATTAGCATAACAAATGATTTTATAGCTTCATAGGAAATAATGCACATCACATGGCAAACGATCTGTACAGAATTAACCAACATTTAAAAAAATAATTTATCAATTGCCTTGTTCAAAAATAATTTATCAGCTGTAGATTTTTCAGATTTCTTAATTGCTATTTATTTGGATTTCAAAATTTTAATGAATCTAGTTCTTCTCGGAATTTTGATGGGAAAACCAATATTTGCTATTATTTCTATCACTCCTTTTGTATTTGAATAAATATGTCAAAAACTAAAAACGCTATCTAGATAAAACTTTAAAGATAATCATTATATAAAATTGTTTATATTTATTGAATTTTAGATTATCATCAATAGGCGAGGAATTGTCAAAAATAACATAATCAGTTACATAATGTGAATCTAGCTAACTCTATACTCATCACCATGTTAACTAGTTCACAACCGGAAATATCTTTGGTGCTTGACGTAACACAAATAGCTGAATTAATATACTTTGCAGTTTAAAACAAAATTATCTTTCACGGCTCACCTAGCCATTATTTTTCAGAATCATTTTAAATTTTAATATATTATTAATAACTGAAATGAAATATCTCACAGTTTACGGCAAAAGTTCCTTCATATGTCTCATCTCTTATTTTTTTTTCTGGGGGGGGGTCATTTAAAATTTCAGTGCATCATTCTAAAATAGAGAGCATAGAGATATCAACAGCTGTCACATCAAGAAAATTCACATTTATACGTTCTGCAAGGAGAACCAACATCTTCGTAGACTTTGCTCACTTCTTTTGTGAGTTGATATAGCTTTGAAAATGAAACCTAACAGAATATATTCTTAAAGCCCTCTGGGAAATTCCTTTCAGTTTCAAGTCATCCGTCTGAAAATATGGGAGGAAGAAATATTTATGCCAGATAAATGCCAAATCTAGATGAAGCGATGTATAAAATAATAGAAAAGATAAAAAGTATATGTTCTGTTCTAAGCATGTGGTGTATATGGGAACAGAAAGCTTACTTGAATTCACCAAATATACAGCAGTCAACAATTGTTTCTTTTTATTTTATCAAGGTTTTTAAACAAATGTACTGACATAAAATGATGTGTGTTTTGTCTACTGTCATAGCAAATGTCCTAAATCTTCACTGTTTTCAGATTTCAAGCAAAATTGCATACTTTTGAAAAGTTGTTTCAAATTTCTTCAGATCTCTCAAACGGTACAAAAAAAATCATTTGAGGTAACAACGTGCATGCATATTTCATGTTGTTTCGTTTAGGAATTAAAGATGTATGTTTTTTAACGAAAATGCGTTTTCTCTGTAACCGGACATATTATAAGTCTTAATTTTTTTTGTTTTATTTTTTATCTAGCAGCACCCGCACAGCGTTGACCGTGGCAAAATATTCAAGAGGAAAAACATAGCTTTAAACTTAAGTCTGCTTCATTCTGTCTCCGTAATTCAATTGCTGTGCGATATAAAGAGAGACGGTTACTTCGCTCAACAGACGACGCTCCTTTCCTAAGTGTGGACATTCTTTCTGCGATATTCGCTAACCGAACGTTTCTCTCCTCAACATTTTCATTATTGCACAACAAACGAAGCGTTTTGGCGTTTAATGTGCTCCGGCCAAGGTTGAATTTCCTCCTTTTGGGAATAATGAGATTTGAATCGCTTTTTAAAATCAGACGTAAACAAAGAAATGTAGCGCATATGCATACCACAGTTCTTGCTATTTGCGCATGAGCAGCGTGAGGTTTCTGAACATGCTCGGATAAGCGCAAAGCACAGATACTGCTATTTTATGCATACGCGAATCGAAGGTGGAAAATAAAAAAATCACATTTATAAAACTCTTATTTTACTTTGATATGACTTCAGGATACTAAAACAGTCCCCAGAAAATATTCTGCAAAATAGTATAAATATCAGTTAAGTATTTCTCGAGTTTTTCTCTTTCAAGCATACAGATGCTTTCAGGAGATATTTCATTTTATACTATATATAGATAAAAGGATGTTTCTTTTAAAGTTTTATTTTAGTTAATTTATTTTTCAGTTCAGACTCAGCCAACGAATAAAATTATGCCTTAGACAAATATTAACTTATAAACTATTTGTATCTCAAATGGTCTGGTCTAATTGCTACAAAAGATATGCTATTTTGCCACTGTATTATCAATAAAATGTTTAAATTATCATGTACTTGTACTATTGAGAAACGTTTAAGAAATAATTTCCTAAAAATTAGATAGATAAGATTTCAATATTTGATTTATATTCGCTATTTATAGTATGGTTTTTCCGCTGTGTAAGAAGATTAATAGTTTTTAATTACTGCTAGAATTATAAAAGTAATGAAACTAATACTTTACATCTATTGTTACTATCGAAATTTATGAATTATTTCGCATAGTTTCCACTTGCTTATAAATTGCATCTTTAATACAATTTGTTTCTTAAAAGTCTGCTGCTTTAAAATTGCATCTCAGTTTTGGCTTTGCTTTTATTACTATATTTCATTGCTTTTATTACTTTTTATTTCTTCTTGTTTTTTAGGCTTTATTTATTATTATAAACCTTTGAATAAATATGATTTTATTAAAATTAATAATTGGACAAATACCAGTCGAAATGTTGAGGATAATGTTTGAAACAGTGACTTTTTTTCCGTGATTTAAAACCATGGTTTTATTTTAGTTATATCAAACAATTGCGTATTATTAAAAAAAAATCAATGATTTTAAAAATGGAAAATTACAGAACATTTTTTTCATTGTTTCTACTATTGAATATTAGAACTATAAAAATGGTCATTAGCTGTCAAAGATAGATGCAAAATATGCCTATTAAGATTTTGAAAGATCATACAATGTTGACGACTTGTGTAATTATATATTTTTAGTTGATTTACAATTAATTACATTTATTACCATTATTTAATTTATATATTTTGTTTGTAGTTTAGCTGATGTTTCTTTTTAGCAACAAAACAATATACAATTCGTTAATATTTTTTCAAGAAAATAATATTAAAGAATTGTTCTAATGTTCTTTTGAGAATATGCATAGACATTTTGTACTTGAAATCTCTTTATTTATTTTTATGAAACCTATTTATTTTATTTGAAATCTCAATTTATTTTTAATCATCAAAATAATAAACAAACCCCGATATTTATATTTCGAGATTTCTTTATCATTTTCTAAATTTCTCTATATTTCAAAAATAATTCTTTTTTTTTTGCAGTAAATATAATAAAAAAGTAGATTTGTTTTTTTTGTTGTTTTTTTTTTAATTTTGGCATTTTTTTATTATTGTTGTTGATTCACTTAAAAAAACACATGAAACAAAAATCCTTTTCTGTGTTAAAATAATCAAGATAAAGGAGGAGGCAAGAGTGATTCAAGTTGAAAACACTTGGAATTACGTCAGAGTGTTAAACAATATCTTTTTCTTTATTCCTGAAAATCTTTTTTTCTTTCTCCCATTTATATTTATTTCTTACGAGGATCCCATTGCACTGCAACCGCCACATTACCCAAGATATTTCGGAGCCAAGCTGGCGATAATTCATTTCTTGTGACTTGTACTCACACAGGCCATGTAAATGACAGGTTAAATAGAATTTATACACCCGAGTTATTGCCGCGAAGAAAGCACATTTTTGTTTGCACGGAAGTCTGCCCGCAACTCTCATAAAAGTATGCAAGATGTAGAGAAATAAATGTTCGTGTCTCCAATGAAAACGAGGTATTCTGCAGCTGCAGCTTCCCTGGGGGGCTTTGTTTCATTTGTTTTCTAGCGCAGAAGGCATTAGTCAAGTATCATGAATTATCCTCGAATGGAAAAAAAGGTTTATTCCACTTAATGTTTGGTTAAGTCATTCTATGGTTAGTAAAGGAACACAAATGTACTTCTTGATTTTATTCACATTCATATGTCGATCCTTTTTATTGCACTCATAGATGGTCAACGAATTAATAATCTATCGGATATGAAATTTATTTGGTTGTTCAATGCAATAATTTCAGTTATTATCTGTTTGATATTTTTAATGAAAAAAATCTGGTGACTCTTTTCTAGTAAATTTCTTAATTCCGGAAGGAAATATTTATCAACATACCTGGCTTATGGTTTTAGAAATAATTGCATTCTTTTGATGTGCCATTTATTGATATGTTGGTAAATTGTATTAATAAAACTTTTATGTTTTTTACATTTTCAGAACGTCGGAAAGAAATAATATTTATGGTAAAACCGAGTTGAATGCTTTGGGAACTGCTATATATTTTTAATTTTTATGTAATAATATTTAAAAAAAACATCTTTTCAATTGAAAGCATTACTCAAACGCCCAAATTATTCTGAAAATTAGAAGATATATGGAATTTAAGAATAATAATATAAAAAAGGAAAGAACCATCTTGTTTAGAATATTCTGGAACATTTTTGATTACTTTATTATATACTAGCCGCCTTTGGCGACCAGCCGGTTCGCCAGTATTACCGCTCGCTACAATTTTCAATTAAATATTTCAAGTAATTGGTTTCTTAATAGATTCTTAAACAAAACAATTTTAATCTTCAAATTTTGATAGTTATACCAAACTTATACTGTTGTTTAGATCTTTTCGTTCAATTTACTATATATATTTTGCTAATTCGTTGTCATTTCCGGTAAAACTTTAACTTTAATTTAAAGTGGAAATGATGAAATTGCAATTAATATAAAGATATTTTTTAATAAAACCAAGCGTTTTATTTTATTTATGGATGGAAAATCTAAAATTATCCTTTTTTTATTGGATAGTGATTTTCAAATTTTCATAAATCAGTCAGTTTAAGTGATTGATTTAGTTGATTGGAAATTAACTCTTTTTATTTAAAATATTAGTGTTTCAAGAACATTTTGTTATTCGTAGAAGAATCTTTATGTAAAATCAAATAATTTCCAAGCAGAATCGTTATGTAAAATCAAAAATTCGTTATTCATTACAGCATTTATTGAATCGAGTTACATAAAATATAATCATTTTCCATTTAGACCATATCAGCAGATTTGTGTCTTACTAAAGGTTTACAAATTAGCTGCGTGGCCCTGATTTGAATGAATATCCTATTCATATTAAACAAAACTTGCCTTAAAATAAAACTGATTTATTGTATTAATAATATAGAGATTGTAAAAGATCATAAAATATTTTTTCTTGAATTTATTTTTTAGAAAAAATAATATTTCTTATTTGTTTCATTTCCTACAGACACGTGCCGAAAATTATATTTTTGCAGATTTCATTTCCAAAACGATTTAATTTATTTTTAATTGGAGCTTTAATCAATGTGATTGCAACACTTTGAAAAAAGCTAATTTTTTCCCATGAATGCGAAACGTGCTCGTACAGCTTAAATTTTATTTCTATTTTGTTGGAAAAAATTGTTGAAAAATATATTTAAAATATTTATCTAAAAATTCATTAAAAATAGAAATTGAATTTTAAGATTAAAACATTTGGTATCATTTAAAAGATAAAATTTGTATCTTTAACTTGATGTAAAAATCTTTTTTGTGCGGTAATATTTTCGGAGATTATAGCAGAAACACGCCAAAATTTCGCTTAATTTTTAAATAAATAAAATTCTAATTAAAAATTCGAAAAAATAACATCCAGGTGCACATTCCCGACATCCAAGGTATACACGTGCCAAATTTGGTAGCTGTAGGTTAAATGGTCTGGCCTGTAGAGTGCCAAAAAACACACACATTGAGCTTTATTATAAGTATCGATATAGATATAGATATTTTTTTTAAAGCAAGCGAAGAAGGGAAAAAAATTATTCTAAAAAATTGAGTAAAGAAGGTGTTCTTATTAAATATGTTTTTTTTTTAAATGGAACGAAAAAGGGGAAAAGTTATTCTATAAAATTGGGTAAAGCAGATGTTCTGTCTTAAGAACCGGCTTTTCCCTTTCTAGCTGTGTTGCCATAGAAACCGCCGCACAGCTGTTTGTACATTTATGTTCAGCTATTCAGATTTTATAATGTCTAATTAGAGTAACGGCGAATATCAATGTGTTCGTTTCGTCAATAAATGTTAATTTTTTTAATAACATGATTAATGAAAACAGAGTCAGAACTATTTTCCACGATCAACTAAGACTTATTTATGAAGTTTTAAATGTTAAAAATTTAGAAAAACTCAACATTTTCATAATCTTAGGCCAATAAATCTTGAGAAACCTGCTAGCTGATCGGCGTATTTTCTTTGAAACGATCGATGAAAAATCTAAAATTATCCTTTTTTTATTGAATAGTGATATTCAAATTTTCATAAATGAGTCCCTTTAAGCGATTGATTTAGTTGATTGGAAATTAACTCTTTTTATTTAAAATATTAGTGTTTCAAGAACATTTTGTTAATCATGATTTCCAAATCAGAAGCTTTATGTAAAATCAAAAATTCGTTATTTATTAGAGCATTTATTGAATCAAGTTACATAAAATATAATCATTTTCCATTTAGACCATTTTAGCAGATTTGTGTCTTACTAAATTTTTACAAATTAGCTGTGTGACCCTGATTTGAATGTTTATCCTGTTCATATTAAACAAAACTTGCCTTAAAATAAAATTGATTTATTGGATTAATAATATAGAGAGTGAAAAAGATCATAAAACAATTTTTCTTGAATTTATTTTTTAGAAAAAATAATATTTCATATTTGTTTCATTTCCTACAGACACGTGCCGAAAATTATATTTTTGCAGATTTCATTTCCATTGAAAAATAAAATTAAAATATTTATTTAAAAATTCATGAAAAATAGAAATTTAATTTTAAGATTGAAACATTAGTATCATTTAAAAGATAAATTTTTGACCTTTAACTTCATGTAAAAATCTCTTTTGTGCGGTAATATTTTCGGAAGTTATAGCAGAAACACGCCAAAATTTCGCTTAATTTTTAAATAAATAAAATTCTAATTAAAAATTCGAAAAAATAACATCCAGGTGCACATTCCTGACCTCCAAGGTATACACGTGCCAAATTTGGTAGCTGTAGATTGAATGGTCTGTCCTGTAGAGCGCCAACACACACACACACACACTTTGAGCTTTATTATAAGTATAGATTAAGAAATGTTCATTATATAATTTCTGAGCTACAACGTAAACTGTATATGTGTCTAAACAAATAAAACACATTATAATCTTTTTTTTTAAAGTTTCAAAGAAATGATAAATTTTTATTCCTTTAATGAAAAATAAGTGCTCTTGCGTAATTCAGAAATATTGAGAAATTGATCGAAATTGATTTCAGAAAAATTGAAAAATGAATATTTCCCCCGAGAGAGATATTGAGATATTTTTATAGAAAATCTGGCAAAATATAAGTATTATATTTTATTTATGAAGTTCTATAAAAAAGTGTTTGACAAACATTTAAATTTGAGTTTACAAAACTGCAATAAAACGATACATTTCTTAAAAATGAAAACTGCAGCCGTTTTCCAAATAAGGAAATCAGAAACAAATTTAAATAATTTTATTAAAAAAATTAAGAAATTCAGAATAATATCTAAAATGATATTAATATTTACCAGGAAAAATTGATTATTTAACGTATTTTCTTATATTTGCGTAAGTATTAGCTGAAATATATATAATTACGTTATATTTATGTTGCATGGATATGCAGGAAAATCCTATTTCTGGAAATACGATTTAATTGCAAAAGTCATGTTTCTAGAAATATGAATAATTTGCTTTAATCATGTTTGTATAATTATAATGTATAAAAAAACAAACAAAAAAAAGGATAAAAAATAACAAAAAATATTTACAGATGAAGAAATGTGATTAAAAGAAAATAAATATTAGGAGTGTGTTGAATGATCGAAAATTTTTCAACAAACTAAGATAATTTAAAATATCAATTGTAAGAAAGGCATTGTTTTCACTGATACAATGTATGCAACCTTCTGAATTAACATA
>JAPMOR010037475.1:89868-119397 GCA_026543865.1 Argiope aurantia | reverse complement strand
CAATTTTAAGGCATTATTCTTTATTTGTTCATTTATTAAGTCAATTTTAAGACATCATTCTTTAAAATCTTTGAAAATAAATTTTCAGTTGTGTTTTGCATCATGTTTTTATTTAAAGCTTTAAAAAAACAATTCTGTGTTTTTATAAATATTTAAATGTTTAATGGGAATTTTATTTAAAAATTAATACTACTGTTTTTGAAGATATACATAAGCTTCACTTCTGGTTTCACAATTATGTATTGTTACTGAAATTCTCTACCATTGAGATGCTTAATATGCGTTTAAATTTGAATCGGTTCCTTAACTTATAAATTAGAAATAATTCATCTATTTTTATTTTAAGAGGTAGCAAAATCATCGAATGATTTTTTTAAATACTTCTTTTCCGACGGAGACTTATAATGCATCCAGAATCTTTTAAATGCATTTATAAAATTTTTCCCTTTACTCATATATTTCTTTTCATTTCATATAAAATATATTCTAATATGAAATCGTCATTAAGGTATCAAGTAAGATCAGTATGCATTATATATTAGAGAAAATTCAAACTGATTCTTCAGTTTATTTCTGTTTGGAATATTGAGTAAATAAATAATTAATAAAGGTTTCCATTTTAAAATTTTCTGATTACAATTAATATTTTTTTGATTTATTTAAATTCGTGACAGTTCCCTTCATATCAATCCTCATTCGACATAGCAACGAGTGACATTCATTCCATAGATATATATTTTTCTATATTTTTGCTTAATCTGACCTTTACAGAAAGTTCATTTAAAAAATTGTATTCTTATACTTGTTTTAAATATTTGTATGTAATGTCTTGTATGTAATGTATGTAATGAATTCTCAAACGAGTGTCAAATTTTGGTAGGATAAAACAAGATTTTGCATTTACATGTACTTTTCCACAATTTCCAAAATCTGATGAGAGGTGAAAATTTCATCCTGTCCCATAGAGCAACACGTCAAAAAATGGAGCAATGCGTGAACAAACGGCCCGTGTGAAATAAAAAGAAATGTAGATAAAATTTCGTTTTCAGTATCCATATCATTTATTTAAAGAACTGCCTTCTTTGAATATCTTCTTGTCAAGCACATTTATCAATTTTTGATAATGATTTGTTGATAGTTGATAATGGGTTGTCTATTTCTGTATGTGTTGATTATGTATAGTAGTTTTCGGCTGTTTTTCGACATTTTATTTATTTTTGAGTGTATATATATGTATTTATTTATAAGAGCTTTACAACGGCGTGTCATATTAGCTTGGGGCTAGAAAGCCCTGCAATTCAACGGTTGCAAATCATCTTTTGCATCCATAAATTATATTTAGTTGCAAGTATTGTAGAACATTAATCTTTATGAGAAAAAAAAAGGATGAGGGAATAACGTGCATAATCTGAGTCTGAATCATCTTTTTCTTCAACATTACGGGTGCTATGGAAAAATAGAAACTTAAACTCTAATTGATTTCTGCTGTATTTTAAGCTGGATAGAATACCAAAATTGGATGGAACCGGACCGAATTCCATAGTGATTTTCATATACTATAAAACATATTATGCTTTATAATATACTATAAAGCTATTTTTAAATAATCTGAGAAAGCACTAGTGTAAGACAATAAATATACTCGATTGCATTCTTGACATAAAAGAGAAATTATAGTAATTCCTTCATTTGCATTTAATATTTTCAAGTTTGAAGCATAGAATGAATTTTAAAAATTTGGACAATGTTTTCCGATTTCTGAAATACTTTATATATATTTCACTGTATAAAAACTTTTTGAATAAATTTAGCTAGTAAAATCCGTAAAAATGTCTGTCTTTTTATACATGAAGGCTACTTATCTGATTAGTAATAAAATATTTCAGAGTAACTTAAATTTATACTAGTTACTTTTTTTGCAACCACATCAAGATTTCAAAAAAAAGTTCTTTTAGATGTTAATACTATATTTTGAATAACAAGAAAAAGCGAAACGAATTCGAAATGTTAATGGCATATCTTGAAATTTTAAGACATATGTTATTTACGTTTCTACAATTTTCTTTTATTGAGGGTTTCCGTTAAAAAAAAGATCTTCAAAAATATCCAGTAATTTTTCTTTCAAAAAATGAAAGAAAAATGAATAGAAAATTTTAAAGGAGCGTGATAAGCAAGTAACTTTTGCTTATTTTATCAGAATGATATAATTTTAGCTTTTGAACCTCTGGATGCAGTTCCATTATCTGTACACATGCTTGAACTTTCATTTTCCATTTATAGGAATGCATGAATAGCTATTATCTGCTTACTAAGCCTTCTCTTTTACAAATTGAAATACAATTGCTTATATATTCATATATATTTGGAAAATGATGTAACTTAATCAGAAGGTTTTAAATAACACACACACACACGCACATATGCATACGTGCATACGCACATACGATACAGTGAATCTGATTATTCCAGTGATTACATATGTAGTGACTTGTGATTCTAAATAACTCCCACTAAATATACATTAATGTTACCTGCTTAATTTCATTTGCCGTAACATATATATAGTATGCAGAGTGATCGAAAGATCACAGAAATTGAATGGATATATTTAGCCATCAATTGGATAAAAGTTGTTGACCGCATCAGATTAAATTATATGCACATATTTTTCTGAGTATGAAGTCATGATTTCAGGAAAAAATATCTATCATATTTTGGCAGATAGGAAAGAATAAATTTGTGAAAAAAATTACATGCTATGACAACTATTACTCGAAAGAAAATGTAAACAATTTCAGGTGCAACATGACTAATGGTGTTATGTGCATTGCTGTTATTTGTTTACCTAATGTAGTCTCAATTTCTTTAGTTTTCTGCACAACAATGGACTTGTGTCTTTTTTTAAGTTTCATTACAGGAGTTCTAAACTTTTTAGAGAGAATTGTTTGAACAAAATGTTAAAAAAATGTGTAATCTTAAAAATGATGGTTTGAGAGAAATGTGTTTCGAATCTAAATTACTTAACCTGTTAGCTGAGTATGACGAAATATTTCAATGCAAAACGAATTGAATAAGTTATTTATCTGGTTAACATGTTAATTATAACATAGAAAATCTATTAAAAGTATTTAAGAAAACAAACGACAGAAAAATACTCGAGAAATATTTTTCAGAATTTCGTTTTATACTAATATTAGTAGTTTGTAGTTTGACATCATGCTTAGTCAAAAAAAAAAAAAAAAAAAAAAAAAACATAATTTTGTTGTAAAGGTTACAAAATGTTTTAACAGTTTTTGATTAAAATTAAAATTAAATAAAAATCCAATGTCTTATTTTACTAAAAATACATAATTAATAAATTATAAAATTCTGAATGAAATATTATCAAATTTACGAATAGTATAGAATGGAGACAAGAAACTAAACTAACTCCTCTTGCATAACATTGGACATAAGAAATGAATTGAGATAGACTATCTTTTATCTTATACTCTTAAGGAAGTGTAAGTTAGAAATATAAACTTTTGAAACTTTTTCGTTCACATTCAAGTAGACACAAGGGTCTGGTCCTCAATTGCATCAAGGTCTTAAAATAGTATGGCTGGAAGAAGTGACTTATCTCTTTCTCGCTCTCATCCAGAAACCTTAGAATCTTAATTCACGTGAAAAGAGGATTCTGAATGACAATGTCAGAAAGCTGTTTGAAAGCTTATTAAAACAAAAATGAAGCAAATAGGAAATAAAAAAACAAGATGACCTCTCTTTCATAACATTCAGGTGTTGTCCAGGTCATCTAACGACGGTTGAAAATTACGAGGTCGGTCCAAAAATAGCCCTAGTGTTGCCTTAGAAACGGGACGTTAGTATAAACAAAATTATACTTTAAATATTTAGTTATTTTAAATCGATTTTAAATACTCAATTATTTGAGAATTGATTACAAATATTTATTTCACATGCTTTCCTAAGATTTTAATAAGAGTTAATGTAACTAAACCAAAAAAAAAAACTTTCGCAACATTAAATGAGAAACAAGGATATTAATATCTATTCTATAAATCTGGCTTAATGAAATAAATCTGCTTGAATCACATTATTTTGAAATTTTTTTTTAATTTTCCTTTTTTTTTTTCTTTTTTTAATTAATTCTCAAAAGCAAAACATTGTGTTATAATTCTTGGTCTATAACCAACTGTTATCCATCTAGGCTCTTAATCAACTCTGTTATACTTTAGGGTAAACTAACCCAAACTTTAGCAAAGCAAGCAGTGAAATTTTTTGTGTCGAGAAGGCATAAAGATGAAAACAGTTTCTTAAAAATTACTTTTATTAAAAATCAAGAACAAAGTCAATGTGCTCATGACTGGAGCAATCAAAATAATAAGTTGAATAATGAAAACTTAAATCAACATTATCAGACCTCAGATTCGAACCGTCTAAAATAACTAATCGGCATAGTTAAACTGTTGAAACAACATACAGTTGCATAGCCAACCAGTCGACGCTCTTTATCTTAGAGCTAAAACAGATTTCTCATATTCCATATCCTTCTCTTCTCTCAAGACTACGAGACGAGCCAAAAACCGGAAAAACACGAGCCGAAATTAAAATAGTCTCTCGATTTGCATTGCGATTGCTACCAACCACAAAACACGAAACTCGCAAAAAGGTCGGGTTCGAATCATCGGTTTGTTTACTTTCATTGAGATCATGGAACGGGATTGAAAAAACAACACAAGGACCGTCAAATTCGAATCCGAGAATAACTTTCGCATGGTTGTTTCTTTAAATGTCTAACACATTGAAAAAGGAAAATCATGAGATGAGGAATAACTTCTGAGCTATCAATCTAAAGCATGAGCAATTTTCAATAAAGAAAGTTCACCTTGGAATGGTCATTTGATATTTGAAGAAAGGGTTTGCTTAGTTTATTCTTAGTTGGTAATTTACATTCATGTTTTTTCATCCAAGCAAAATACATCCTTTTCGTGCACCTAATAGATATTACATAATTAAGAGCAAATATCTCAATATAAAATACCGCTCATATTATCAAGAAACGATTTTTCTCACTAAAGGATAGTATTTTTAAGACCAATTTTAAGTAATTACTTATCAGTGTGATATATTTTAATGGAAAAAAATGCGGTATTTTAAATTCATTAATATTGATGCATTTTCATCATACTTTTAATTTAAAAAATATTCTTGTGAAATACAAAAAAAAATTCTTTCATTCCAAATGTAATTTTTTTAATGCACAGAAACTGCTTGAACACTTCTAGTATGATTTCAGTACCATTACATTTAATGACTAAAATTCAAAATTTCCTGGGGAATTGATTTCTATTGCCCTTTTATTACTTACTAAAGTACATCATTTGTGATGAGTTTGCGCTTAGAAACAGTTTTTTTCAAAATACCAAATACACAATAGTCGATAAAAAAAGCGACAGGGGACTTCGAAAAATTATGCTGCAATATTATATAACAATATATATGCACAGGATTCATTTTTTTAAATAATGGAAGGATATTTTTCGAAATACGTTTCACATCTTTGTTCTGATGAAATGTAAGGTGTTAAAGTTGGTCTTTGGGTGTTGAAGTTGGTAAGGTGTTAAGTTGGTCTAATAAAGTATCACCGAATATAAAATATATAAAAAAGTATAATCTTTTTACTGATGGATACCTTCAACCTCTCTTGAATATGTTAATATTTCTGTGCTACGATATAAAAATCGATCACAGTTTAATTTTTGTTCCGAAAAATGAATTTCATGTTTCGATTTACTTTTGAGTCATCGAAAAGGAGGATAAATTGCATAATTAATTTTCCATTTAACAAAGAACCTCATTCGAAGAGATTTCAAACTCTTGAGCCATTTAAAATCATTAAATCCTTTAAAAAAGTATCATACACTATTCAAAATAAATTTTTAATTTAAAAAATAGCAAATTTATTTAAGGGAAAAATATTGTGATTGATTCAAATTCAATTCCCTGTCAACAATTTAAAAATATTTTACGCAGCCAAATTTTGCACTTATAATTTTAGCAAAACACGTTCATAAAAAGTTAAAGAACTGTTCCAGAATTTTTAGTCTTATAAATTGAAAAAAATCAGGGACAAAGCTTCGGAAGAGTAATTTTACTCATAAAATGCATTCTTCAGAAAGGAAAAAAATAATAAACTGAACGTAAAAGGTGTTTTTGCATTGCAGCTCAAAAATATTTATTTATTAACTGAAAAGTCTGAATACATTTACTGCAATATTAAAGCTAAAAAACAGGCAAAAAGGAAGAAATAATTATGATGAAAGAAATAATATAACAGAAAATTATTTTGAAGAAGAAAAATTGTGTAAAAACATAATAATAGGAAAATGTTTTATGACTCAAAATTTCTAAGTAAGCAATGAGTGTCCTAGTTATAAACTGAGAAAAAACTATCATTTCACTGGTAAATGTATGGACAGGGAATTCAGTTTGAATAATTCATTATATTATATATATATATATATATATATATATTCTTGAGGTAAGAGTGCCCATTCCTCAATCAGCATCTGTTTAAGTTGTCGGGTGTTCTCAGGAGGATGAAATCGTACCGCAAGGCGTCTCCCCAAAGCATCTAGGACCACCGAAACGGTCTCTTTCCGTGATGTCACTGGGATGAAACCGTGTCCCGATCTCTCTCCAAATCAACTGGCGTTGGGAATCGCTTGTAACATCACGGAAAGAGACCGTTTCGGTGGTCCTGGAGTTGTCGTCTGGGGAGGCATTATGATGAACGGGCGGACTGAGCTCCACGTTTTCGACAGAGGTTCTGTAACTGGAGATCGCTATTGTCAGGAGGTGATCCTTCCCCATGTGCGTCTGTTCCGAGGTGCCATTGGATCAGACTTCGTTTTTATGGATGACAATGCACGGCCACACAGGACTCATGCTGTTGAGGAGCTCCTGGAAAGTGAAGATATCACTCGAATTGATTCGCCGGCGTGCTCCCCTGATTTAAATCTGATAGAACATGTGTGGAATGCTTTGAGGAGACGCCTTGAGGCACGATTACATCCTCCTGGGAACACCCGACAACTTAAACAGATGCTGATTGAGGAATCGGCACTCTTACCTCAAGAACTGTTGGACAATCTGGTGCTGAGTATGGGGAGACGGTGCGAAGAAACCATTGCAGTAACGGGAGGGCATATTCCATACTAAGGAACATCTGCTTGCTGTTCTTCCTCTTGGGCAGACAATCATGTGTAACGATACTATGAGTTCTATGAAGCCTTTTTTTGTTTGACTCCATACTGTATGCATTGTATTCATTTCTGCGCAACTATGCTTTCGTCATTCTTTCAGAACAAAATGCTGTATCTCATTTCTGAATTTCATGTCTCTCAGATGATTTCTCGTGAAGTTATGTCAAAAAACATACCTGTTGCTTAAGTTTTGCACACCAGTGTATTATCCGTGTACCTTCAGGCGGGTCAGAGAATCAATGATATGACTTTCAACAAAACTATGACTGACGGGTTATGAACGATAGAGCGTAAATATATATAAATCTTAGAGCATATTGTTGCCAGATATTTTTAGGTTGCTCTATACAAGTACCAAAAAATGCCAATTAGACGAAAAACAATCTTAAGTAAACATATACCACAAACATAAAACACTAAAATTAACACAACTTCTTCTATTAAAAAACTTGTATCTTTATTCTTTTTAATCAGTTTCTTTCGTACTTAACGACTTCATAAACTATCCGATAAATGAGAAAATTATAGTTTATTTCTTTACTATCTTGTCCTGCCTTTTCTATAATTTATCTTGTTATTTTTATTACAAAATTTATTTTGTGTGTAAAAGGGCATTCAATCGTCTTTGTAAAAATAACAATATAATAATATTTTCTATTGATTTATCTTCAGGGTGCTTTTACGAATTCGGTGAATAATTTATCAAATATATCCATTATGCAATATGAATGACGTCTTAACAAATTCTAGGATAATTTGTCCAATCTTCAAACTGTAACTGGAAATATGAGCTCCTTTAATACATAGAAAATACTTGTTTAGTAAAATTTTTGATTTTGAATTTAGAAGTAGAGAAAAAAAAATAAATTTAAACATCAAAATATGCACGATATTCAGGTAACATAATACGAGCATTTTTATGAAATATCTAGAATTTTGTTTACATATAAATAATATTGATCACCTAAATTTAATATCCTCTATTTCAACAAATTCATTGAACACCAACAAGTATCATCTAAGAATGTATTCGACTTTACCATGAGTTAATTTTAAAAGTTGTGAAGCCTTTACTTTAAAATTAACTTCTCATAGAGTAAAACTAGTTTAACTTTGTAATCATAGAAAAAACTTCAGTTAGTAATTTGAATTTATTACTAACTGAATTATTTGGAATTTATCCTGTCACTCAATATTAAATTGCAATTCATAGCAAAATAATTAGCATTTCTTCAATTAAAACTAGAGAGTTTAATATTATTCTTTATAATTCCAAATCCTTCAAAATTTGAATAAGAGTAAATCTGTTGGATGGAATTAAAGTTAAAGATCACATTTACATAATCTAATATTATAAGGTTTCAAAGAATAAAATATTCTGGCGAAATAACATCAAGAACTTTATCTTCTATCGTTCTGTCATGCCTTCGAAAACTTGATTAAAATTTGAGTTCGGTGTTTACCCATACACGAAGAAAGTATTGATCTTGAATATGTTTAAAACTTTCTGTCATCTGCATGAGTCATCTATTCACTTATTAAATCAATATTTAGATATGATTCTTCGAAATCCGGTGAGATAAATTTTCAGTTTCGGATTTGCATCAGTTTTCATTTGCTGTTATTAATAATTCGCTTTGTAATTTCACCAATATTGAATTATTTAATAGAAATTTTATATAAAAATAAACTCTGCCTTTTAAAAGTATATAAGCTTCAGTTTCTTTTTTGAAATTCTGCTTGAAATATCAATGCTTAAATTTCACTTTTTAATACTTTGTCAAAGCATTTAGACTTGTTAATATTTTCAGGTTTTGAAATTTGTGAATTTTATGCGTGATGGATATTAAACTTTGATATTTTTGAAAAAAAACTAGAAGGAAATAGTTTACGTTCTCTTTTCGTTTAAAGATTCAATTATATCAATAATTTATTATGTATTTTCATAAATATTTTGATTAATTAGTAGAATATTTACTATAAAATATAGCACTATATTTCGCCTTTTGAAATTTTACATTTTTGCTTTAAGAATTTAAATGTTCATTAGCAATACTGGATATGCTTCATTTAAATCACTTTATCATACCGTATAAGCATTGTAATATTTTCGGTTTAAGTTTTGAAATGTATTAATAAAAAGTGATTGAAGATTTAATATACAAGGTGTTGGGGGAAGTTGAAAGCATAAATGCAAGGGAAAATCGTACAGGAAAGTTCAACTTGAAACGTCATTCTGTTTATCTAGATGGCACCACAAGTGTTTATATGGTCTAGTTTCTTATATTTCCTATTACTTATGAAGAAAATGTATCTGGTTTATAGAAGATTATGGAAGATTGAAGACAGTAAAATGATTTTTTATTTATTTACTGATGTGTTAGAGCGTTAAATATTGCAAACTTTTACTTATACACACTATTTTGATATTTTCAGAATGTATTTATCTGTGAATTTAGTTTGATTATATACAAGAGAAATTATTTATCAATAAGCTTTAGAAATAAAATTGATTTCGAATTCTAAAAGAAGAAAATTATAAAAATCAATAGGATTCTGCTTAAATTTTTATTCTTAATGTTTACTTTAGAATGCTTTCAATTTTCTTTCATGATTTCCTTACATTCTGCAAAGAATTTTCAACTTAATATTTATGTATATAAATTAAATGAATGAACCTTTGCAGGTATAATACTGTACAAATGTTAATGTCTTTCCAGAATTATTTCTAAAACTTTAAAACTATCATTACCAAGCAGCACCAGATATTAATATTAATTACTTCATTTATTTTTTAAACTCTTGAATTTGGCTTAAAAACAAATATGCATTTTATTCCAAACAAGTGTTTCTGTCAACTTAGACATTATTTTCTTCAACTAATGCAAATATGGTATGTTTTTTTTTCTTTCAACTAACCTCAAATTTTCTATTTATTTGCCATAACTAATGATTATGCATCATTAACAGCTTTTCTCTGATGTTCCTTTCACTTATCCATTTATTCTCTGATGTTCCTTTCACTTATTTATTTATTCTCCGATGTTAATTTCACTTATTCATGCATTCTCTGATGTTCTTTTCACTTATTCCTTTATTCTCTGATGTTCCTTTCACTTATTCTCTGATATTCCTTTCATTTATTCTCTTATATTCCTTTCATTTATTCACTTATTCTCTGATGCTCTTTTCATATTTTAGTTTCTAATTACAATACTTATTATACTAAAGATTTGCACGATATAATTTCATGCAAATTTCTTTCTGGTATATTATTCCCCCCCCTGGTGTTTGTACAGTAAAATAAATTTATGTGTTGAATAGTGGTAAATGATACTTGATTCGGCGAATATAAGAAATAATATATAATATAAGAAACTACAATTTTTGTTTGTTGATATTGCAGACACTAACAACATCAAGAGACTAAAAGACTCGCTTAATAGCAAAAAATAATTTCTAGTCGCTCAGTGTAAACAACTAGAAATGTTGATGTGCTATCAACACTGAAGAGAGAACTATTCCTTGCATAAGCATCTCTGCTTATATAGTCTCCAGATAAGCCTTGATGTAACATGATATAAGGGTTTTTAGTTCTCTCTTCTTATTGGAGATTGGGCAATAATTCTTGTGTTTCCTAGAACCTTCATTTTCAGCCATAATTATTAACTTTATCGCTAATTTCAAAGGTCATTGATTTGACTTACCTTGCAATATTAATGAATAATTCTTGCTAATAAGTTTTCCTAATTATTACAATAACTTAGTATTGAACTGATATTAGAGATTCAAAACAATATATTTACCATATTTTTTTTAATTCAGTTAAATTTTATTTTAAAAAAAAGTTAGCAATTATCCATAAAAATTAACTTTTTTATTATTCACCTAAGAATTTAACCTTCATTTTTATTGATTAAGCAATAAAAGAATCAGGTAATTAAGAAGTGAATTTATAACCAAATAACTACATTAATGATTTGACATCTATACAGCATTTCTTAAGAATCATTCTAATTTTTGCGTTTTATAATTAGGTTAACTTGGTAAGAAATATATACATAACAGATTCACAGTAGTTTTTTTTAATCTAAAATTTAAAATAATTCTTAAAATTTCTCTTGAATAATGTACAAAAATACTTGTAAATAGCTATGTCAATTAATATTAAATAATTACATACTGTATTAGAGTACTCATTCTATTCTACTTTCTTAGTTCTCAAAAGACAAGAATGGTAAGCCGGATTTGAATGAGTTAATTATTTCCTATTATTCCTGCCACAAATATGCGTTAGAAAATGAATTTTATCACTTTAACAGTGTACTGCCGTTTTCAGGAAAATTGCACAAAATGGAATGGAATGTGCAATTAACGGAATGCGCAAAGCATGACCAGGCATTATGACTTTAACCATTCTTTGCAAAACATACAGGGCAGAAAAGAAAGTCTTTTACTTCATCTCTACTAATAGTAAATATGAATGTTTGTATGAGAGTGTTAGCTCCTTTCAAGACAAAACTTCTAGATTTAAAACTCAAAATTTATCTCTTGAGAACAAAAATGTTCACTTGGGAGAAAATTTATCAAATATGATTTAAATTTTTAATTAATTAAAAAGTAAGTGACATTTTGGAATTTTTCCAAGATAGCCTTTGAAAATATTATCGCACAAAAATAATTTGCATGCCATTTTACAATTCAAAACAATATTAGTGATTCTAATTATTTAGTCATATGTTTGTTTTCTATTTTTAATTAATCTTTAAAAACATCGTAAAAGAATATTATAACAATGTATTTCATCTTTGAAATGAAACCTAACTCATTAATTTAAGTCATTAATTGCAACTTATATTCATCCGTGTTTTTTTTTCTTAAATTTTTGGCAATCAATATATGAAGATTGGATTTATTTTTCCATTTTCAATAGTTTTGATTATAAAGCATCTATATGATACACTATTTAAAATTTCGTTCTACTTATAATTATCTTCTATTGCATCCACTTTTAATCGCTGCTGCTATTTCTATATAATTATTAATGCATACGATATAATAATAAATATAAAAAGATTTATTGAGAGAAGTAGGGATATACTAATTAAAATTGCACAAAGCTTCTGAAATATGATGAGGCATTAATCAATTAAAATTTAAAGAAATAAAAATATTTTTTTCTAGGGAAACTTTTAAAAGTAAATTACATAAAATATTCGATTAAAGTTCTTAGCAATCAATAATCGCGGGGACCCAACTGATTGTGAAAAGCGGTCATTAAAGATTGACATTAAATGTTAATTTCCTTAGTGAATATCTTTTACTGCATATTTATGTAAAGAAACAACTACTCGAATATTGTTACATCACAACCTATTCAAATTTCTTAAATCTGAAGAAAAAAACAATTCGGATGCTGCACATTTCTCTATTACAAAGACGCGCTTTTATTGAATTATGCAAGAATAATTTAATGCCAATATTCAGACCAATAGAAATACTTAAAAATCTCTTGCTTCATTTTATAACTAATTTTTTTTTTAAAGACACTGATTCAACTGAAAATATCATCCTCGAAATACTCCTTGCCAGTAGCTCTAAAATAGCAATAATTTGTCAATAATTCGACCTTAACAACAAATCGTATTTTTTGTTATTTCTTAGTGCCCATAATCGATTTTTGGAGATTTAAAATTGATTAGAAAAATGAAATTATTTCCCATAAAATAGTAATTCCAGCGATACATCAGTGATATCTGCGGATATTAAATAGTCTATAAAATATATACGAAACGATAAATGCAATTAACCTGTGATTATTTACCGCAATATATAAAAGGCAATATTTGATTTCTTCAAACAAACTATTTGAAAATTCTTCAGAATGTTTTTCATGCTGTTATAGTGTGTATGGTCACACTTTGCGTAAAAGAAAAAATAATAAAGAATTTGGCATAAAAGAATTCATGAATAAAATAAAATTATGTTTAACCCTACAAATTATTTCTTTCTTGATTTTATATACGAAGTTTCTCAATACGTCATCTATCATAATTTCATCATTATTGTCTTGTCGACTAACACATTGGAAGGTTTATGTGTGTGTGTGTGTTTGGACGTATATAATACACAAACGTAAGCATGAGAATAATTAATAGCTTTTAAGAATTAAATTTCCTTTGTCAACCAATTAGAATAGCAAGCCCTCTCTGAAGTCGATTAATTACATAAAGTGAAAGTTCATTTTTTCCCATGATAATAAAGCTCTTTCAACCTGACGTATTATGAAATTGACAATATAAAAAGCAAACTATTAATTATAGAAAAACGAAGAAATATTTCATTTTCGCAACCAATTATTTTTACAAAAACCTCTAATAAAAGAGATAAAATTTACTAAAGGACCTGTTATCATGTGAAATGAAACTTCTTATGAAATAAGTTAATTATGAATAATTGCACTATTCCCAATAAATTAAAGCTAATATTTTATATAATGTCTTCATTTTTTAAATATTATAATTTAAATATTTTTTTTTTGAATATTTCACTTTACCAAACTGAAATGAATCTTTTACTTTCCGCTGAAGGAAAAAAAAAAAAAAAACTTGTCTATACCTCCGCAACGCATCCTACAGGCATACCTATTTGAAATACATTTATCAGTCATTTATGAAATTCGGAATATAATGCATCCCCAAAATCGAAAATGCAGACTGAAGTATGAATTTGTTTTCCAAAATTTTCATAAACCACTAAAAACATGTCGTTCTTTTCTTTCAATATTCTAAATGTGAAGCGAAACTATCAGTCATATTTCTAAGTATTGAATTTGCATGATGCTTCAAACTAACTATTATAAATTATTTCAACCCTGAAGGCTAACTTTTTTTTTCAAAACAGAACTATATCGAGAATCATTTTGCAACAGAAATCGAATCCTTTACCATTTTTCATGAACAATTTCTATCCACCCAGAGACTGCTCTCTTTCTAATACAACTCTCAAATGTTGTTTCTCCTAATGGCACTCTTGAATACAATTGCTATGGAATCGGAAAAACAATATCCTTTAGTTGGACAACAATCCCTGCTCGAATAGTAACGACTAGTCCTTTATCCTAAGAGCATCGAAAATACAACATAAAAGTTTTATTAGGGCAGTCGTTGCAGAAACATCATACACTACCGACAAAGGAGGAAATCTGAAGACATTCAAAGAAATTTAGGAAAAATAAAAAATAACTAAGATGAAGGAATCATATGTTGAAAAAAAAAAGGATTCAGTACATAAGATACCAGAGAAGTCTCCTTTATTGGTAACTAGCCGCCTTTGGCGACCAGCCGGTTCGCCAGTATTACCGCTCGCTACAATTTTCAATTAAATATTTTAAGTAACTGGTCACTTAATGGATTCTCACACAAAAAATTTTTAATCTTCAAATTTTGATAGTCAAACCAAACTTATACTGTTGTTTAGATCGTTTCGTTCAATTTACTATATATATATTTTGCTAATTTGTTGTCATTTCCGGTAAAACTTCAACTTTAATTTAAAGTGGAAATGATGAAATTGCAATTAATATAAAGATATTTTTTTTAGTAAAACCTAGCGTTTTATTTTATTTATCATCTTTATTGTTATTTATTTATTATTATTATTATTGAATATGAGTATTGCAAACAGAATCGCTCGGTATTTAAGTCTTATGTGAACTACAAAATAATTTTCATAATTTATGTAATATCTCAAACAATAATTCAACAAAAATTTCTCAGATTCAGCATAAAATTCAATTTTTAGTTTTGCTTTCAAAAGGATTGAAATGAAATCAATAATAATATTTTGTTCCGGCCTATAAATATATTTCAAAAATTATGAAGTCAAAATTTAATGCAGTAAGGTATCATATTCAGAGAAATATTCTGGACTCACCAAATTTTAAATAAATGAATGAATGTTTCTATTTTTCACGATCAACTAAGACTTATTTATGAAGTTTTGAATGTTAAAAATATAGAAAAACTCAACATTTTCATAATCTTAGGTCAATTAAACTTGAGAAACCTGCGCGCTGATTGGCGTATTTTCTTTGAAACGATCGATGGAAAATCTAAAATTATCCTTTTTTTATTGAGTAGTGATATTCAAATTTTCATAAATCAGTCAGTTTAAGTGATTGATTTAGTTGATTGGAAATTAACTCTTTTTATTTAAAATATTAGTGTTTCAAGAACATTTTGTTATTCGTGATTTCCACAGCAGAAGTTTTATGTAAAATCAAAAATTCGTTATTTATTAGAGCATTTATTGAATCAAGTTACATAAAATATAATCATTTTCCATTTAGACCATTTTAGCAGATCTGTGTCTTACTAAAGGTTTACAAATTAGCTGTGTGGCCCTGATTTGAATGGATATCCTGTTCATATTAAACAAAACTTGCCTTAAAATAAAAGTGATTTATTAGATTAATAATATATAGAGTGTAAAAGATCATAAAATAATTTTTCTTGAATTTATTTTTTAGAAAAAATAATATTTCTTATTTGTTTCATTTCCTACAGACACGTGCCGAAAATTATATTTTTGCAGATTTTGTTTCCAAAATGATTTAATTTATTTTTAATTGGATCTTTAATCAACGTGATGGCAACACTTTGAAAAAAGCTAATTTTTTCCCATGAATGCGAAACTTGCTCGTGCAGCTTAAATTTTATTTTTATTTTGTACGAAAAAAATTGTTGAAAAATATAGTTAAAATATTTATTTAAAAAATTCATTAAAAATAGAAATTTAATTTTAAGATTAAAACATTGGTATCCTTTAAAAGATAAATTTTTGATCTTTAACTTGGTGTAAAATTTTTTTTTGTGCGGTAATATTTTCGGAAGTTATAGCAGAAACACGCCAAAATTTCGCTTAATTTTTAAATAAATAAAATTCTAATTAAAAATTCGAAAAAATAACTGCCAGGTGCACTTTCCCGACCTTCAAGGTATACACGTGCCAAATTTGGTAGCTGTAGGTTGAATGGTCTGGCCTGTAGAGCGCCAACACACACACACACATTGAGCTTTATTATAAGTATAAATGAAAACCTTAAAACTAATCAGTGGATTTCTAAACATTTCTGAAATACTCTGTAAACATTTTCATATATTTGGTATATAAGGCTTTTTTTCTGCCTTTGCTATCTACTGTATTTGCCGTTGGGCAATTTATAATTATGCAACTGTAAAGTGGATTTGATGCTGAATGTTTTATAATTGCTGTTTTTTTAATATGATAATTGCATATTTCTTCTAGAAAATATTATCTCCTGAAAACTGTTTTCTCTTTCAAGAAATTATTCTCAAGATTATAAAAAACTGTCTAAAAAGTTCTTTTTCGTATACTATTACAGAAGTTTAATTTAGTTTAGATATGTTTTAGATTATTTCAAACTTACATACCTCGTAAATTTGAACGGTGGTCAGATGACGAAGACGGCATCTGAGCTTTCATCCCCTCTCCACACCACACCAGCGGGAGGACGTTTGTCCCGGACTGATTTAAAGTGTACCTGACCCGCTTACACGAACGGTTCTTCGGTGGAATATGGTCATGAACCTGATAACTTTCGGTTCCGAAGCTGAGCCGTTAACGCCAGGCCACCGCGACCTACGCTGTTACAGAACTCTGCTCTTCTTGTAGTATTTGAATAAAATCGGGTATGTGATTCTTATCTATTGTACTGGCGAACAGGTTTTATCCTGAAATTGGTTTTAGATTAACCTAATTTATTCTAAGACTAGATGAAAAATTTGATTTAGGGAGATATACACACATTTGAGTCATTCTCATTCATTGAGTCACCGACAAACAAAGAATCGAACAATGTGCTCTTCAAATTTGGAGCAAAAGTAAATGTATATTTGAAATTTTGCCCTGAAGAATAATATATAATCTTCATACATTTAGCTTATTTATAGTATTTCCATTTATACGAATAGATAGATCAAAGGACAATCAACTTTCTGACGGCTTTAGACGGCATAAGATTTGATATCTCTATATGTGAATATGTCAGATTTTTAGAAACTTTTCATTATCATATACTGCTATTTCAATCCAGGGGAGGTACCTCAAAATGAGGAGGAAATGCTTCCGGCAATGGTGGTTGGATCTTGCCACCCTGGTAGATGCACGAGAAGGCAGGGGTCTGGCCCCTCCCATTGATGACGGAACGAACTTCCATACGGAGGGGTTGTACCGGTGGCCGGTGATGGCCCTTAGGACTCAGCCCATAGAGCTGAGATACTTATAGAGGGAGTGCAACCCTACTTTGGTGTAGGACAAGATAAAATCACGTGACTTGTGAACAGAATTTGTGTTCACTGTAACCGCATTCTCCGTTCCCCATTATATTTCAATTCCAAAATTTTTTCTCGCTTTTAACTGTTGGATTTTAAAATTTATTTAAGCCATGCTTAACTATTGCTGGGCAATTGGATGCAAAGGAAAAACTCCTATGGATAGTCCTACATCATTTCACAGACATGTACAATAAACATGTTCTGTTTATATCCATTTTAAGTCAATTTAAAATTTCGTAACCTCCATCACTCCGTGATTTTGGTGTTAAAACTGAATAATATTTCATAGTTTTGTTTAGTTATTGTATTAAATTTATTTAATTTGTTATTACGCTTCATTTAAACTGATGTAACTGCATTATATTTTGTTACTTGCTTTATTTTAATCTCGAATGTGTTGCAAGTGCTTGGCAGCAAGCTTGGCTTGATTTTTTCTCGCCAATACAAGTGTTTACATTAAAACACTATTGGTAATTGGTAATGGTAAAAAAACACTATTGACCGATTAATAATTGTGTATTTATTTTAGTGCAAATAAAGTTCCTTATTATTTCCACTATTTTGTTTTTTTTTACCATAAATATTCGAATCGTATTATACCGTAAAAGATATTAAATCGTCATTGTGAATGAAATCGTGAATCTAAAACGTTTTATTAAAAATGTTATATAGTAAAATTTCATAAATGTGCTAGCAGTAATTGCTTGATTTTATAAATTTTAATTAAGATCTAATAAGAAACTAGTGGATATTCTAAAGATAAACTATTAAAGAAAGAAATGCTATCTTTACAGATAAAAATTATGTCAGCATGTTAACTTTATTAATAACTTACGATATGCACATACCCTAAAATCACCATTTTCGTAAAAATTTCGAATTTCCTTATTATTTTGTATGAAATCAACACATTTAAGATTCCAAAAATGATTTAATTTTGTTTCTTCGGTAGTTAGAAGCAAAGTTACCGTCAACACTATAAACCAGTAGCGAAATATTTAAAACTGATATTAACAAGAAAGAAATGCTATCTTTACAGATAAACATAATTTTTCTCTGTAAAGATAGCATTTCTTTCTTGTTAATATCAGTTTTAAATATTTCGCTATATGCATGAGGTTTAAAATTGAGTTCGGAATGAGATTTTGTATAATGATAGTATACATTTAGAATGTTTATTAATGAAAATATTAAAACTCAATAGTCAACCTTAAAACTTTCAAATTAGCTTATATACTAATAATGGGTTACCTGAACGAGCGCTCGAGTAGTGTAGTGGTTAGGGCACTGGCTACCATTCAGGAAACCTCGGTTCGATTCTGAACTAGCGGCTTTTTTTTCTCTCTTTCTAAATTATTTCAAAATAATTTAACAGTTTTATTTAATATCTTTTTCATTTTTTATGCAAAAATAAATATTATTCAGAATATTCAAGGGAAAAAAAAGACCTGGGTTACTTTTATAATATGCTTTTATTATAAAAAGTTTTTTTTATCTGCATGAGATAATGATAAAAGTATTTGAACATGTAATGTAAAATTAAAAGATGTTTTGGGGTAAAGAAAAGAAATAAAATGTTTACTTAAAGAAGAAAAATACTCACTTTTAATTAATGCACAAAAAAAGTAAACATAATTTAAATCAATAAACTAGGCTACTGATGTAAAAAAGAAAACATTATTTTCGAAACCAGTTTGCTTAGTTTTCAAAGATGAATATATAAATTATTTAGGAAATGTTAACCGGAAATGAAAACCGACAGGACCCAATGCCGGGAAACAAAACGTTGAGAGGCAGTTTTTGAGTATGCCAAGATTTGCGATATAGACGCCAAAAAAGGCCAGATTTCTCACATGTGACTTGGCTCATGTTGCGTACACTTGTTTAGACTAGAAACAAGCGACTAGCTTCCTCCATTTATATCAGCTCTATGACTCAACCACAGTTCCCACCAGTGTTGCTGTTGTTGCATCTGTCCGGTTATTCAGTATTTATTATCCGTGTGTCTTCGGGCGGTTTGGAGAGTCAATGATATGATTTATTCTTTGAAAAAAGAGTAATTCTTTCATCCACACTGGCTCTTTATTTCTTTAGATGGAAGCCTTACTACGAAAATTCCAATTTCTTTAAATTAGTTAAGTCCGCTTTTATGACGTCCTCTTTTATCTTAAAGTTTTGCTGCATACATTTGAAGAACTATTTACATGCAATTCCAGTAGTTTATATTATAGAATTATAATAAGATATGGCGTTTAGTTTTTTTCATTTATAAGGCTATATTAAGAGACGTGAAATTGTCAATAATTCACTTACAATACTATTTTATAACTCAATTTCTATCTGAAGAATATACGGTTCGTTATCATTCGTGTTCCGAAAGGTAACAAGAATTCGTGTCCAAACACTGATCTTCATTCTTGTTGAAATAAAGATTGAGAAGTAAACAGAAATGTGTGTTCCAAAATTTGTACTTTCACCGACAGTTCACTCTGAAGCGATGTGAGAAATTGAGGTTGACTCAACAGTTTTTTAGATTTCTAGTTCATTTTCAGATTTCTTTTCGTGTTTCCTCAAAGTCAGTTGATTCATTTTATTTTTTGAGCTGAACAAAATATATATGAAAATAGAATTTGAAGGTTATTTTTGTATCATTTCCGTTTTCCGAAACGAAAAAAAGTGCATACAGATTTTGTTTTTTATTTTTACCTCCTGTTTGAAAGTAAAGTAGAGTAAAAAAAAAACAAAGCATTTTTTTCAGTAGAAAATTTAATTTTTACTTCTATCCACCTTTCGAAAGAAAAGAAAAATTTACTTTACAACAAACAACAAGAATTGTTTTTATTCCTTTATCAGGATAAGCAATATGATGTCTGAATATATTTAAGCAGCATTAATAGTTTTAAACATTTCAATAATTTTTGCTCTATTTAATTCATCAAAGGAATTGATTAATTTCATTTAAAGTGTATTAAAATTGAGAGAAAAAGGATAAAGATCAGTAAGAGCCATATAGAGAAATTTTCGTGAAAAAAAATGTTCTTTTCCTCTATATTATTTGAATTACCGATGAATCAAAATATTTCAGATGCAGTCATTTCGAGTTTTATAATACATTAACACTCTGATTTCCATAGGACTTGGAACTTCCTATGAAAATCAGAACTTTACTTAAACTCCCATCTTATCTTCCATATATAAGATAAATTTATAATTCCTCCAAAAGTTGCTATTATAGTTTTTACTGGGCTGCTATATGGCTGTTAATGCATTTATATAAGAAAATAAGAGAGATCAAGGCACAACTTTAAACTATATAAGTTATAATTGGATAGTACATTCATAAGCAAATGATCACATTCAGACTTCTGTAGCAGATTGTGATGCGCGAAGATGTTACTGGATCTTGTGGTTCGCAGTCCAATAACATGACCATGATACAAAAGCAATTGCTCGTGCAGTGTAGTTGTTAACTGGCTTATAAGCTTTCACCACAGACTCTCCATCCAGTGAGTCGAACGATATGACTGTTGAGTGGTGATGTATTAGCTGTTGATTCTATTGCGCCTGTACCCATTTGAGTAGCGCCAAGCGTTATCACGAACGTGTATGGGTGAGTGGTTGCTGCTGCTGTTGCTGCGTCAAGTGAATCTGACGACTTTGGGTTACCGCGTCATGTGAATCTGACGACTTTAGTTTACTGTGGACAGATGGTGCCACAACAGCTGTACGAAGGTTGAAGGCTCATCGACCGAGGTCACTAATATAGCTGTTTGGAATGCACGAGGATAGAACCTAGTACCTTGAGGTTTGCAGTCTAGTAACATGACCATGATACAAAAGCAATTGCTCGTGCAGCGTAGTTGTTAACTAGATTATAAACTTTCACCACACTTCTATTAAATAATAACAAATAATAACTTTTGCTTTTTTCTGGGAATTTTTTTGACATTTTGGGTGATTATCGTACATTACTTAAATGATCGATTAGAGCATCTCTTTTCAGAGAAATGTAAAAAGCAAAACAAACTGAAATTTACACTGTCTGAAACGTCATTTGAAAGCTAAATATAAAAGTATAATATTTGTCACAAAATTAGAAAAAAAAGAGCTATTTAAATATTCAAATGGTAAATAATATATTGGATATTCTTTTTTTAATACTTACTGAAAAGGAAATGTTCTCATTTGTGATCAGGGCTGGCCATCTGGAAGGGTGCGACGGATGCTATGAACTGGGACCCCGTGACTGTGGGGCCTTAAAGTGACCAAGAACTAAAATAGTTTTCTGAACGATAAAGCGGAGTGGAAAGAAGAGAGGAAGGAATTTAACTGGAACAATCGCGGGTCTGATTGGTTTTGAAATATACAAAGTTTAAAGATATATTACAGCTTAATGCAATTGTGCAACATATTATAAACATAAAGCACTATCATTTATCTCATCTATTAGATTAAATTGCATGTATTATTTTGATAATTCATACTGTATAATGTTTAATATTGTTAGATGCTTAATGCACTTTCTATACTAAACATCGAGAAAAAAACTGCAAAAAATTATAATTTTTCTGAAGTAATTAATAGTTAAATAAAATCGCGCATTGAATAACCAAGTAACAGTAATATACGTTTGTGTTTGTAATATTTTTATTTTGCAAAAAATTTATTGCTCCAAATGGTTTCTCGCACTCGGGCCCCTTCATATAAAATGCCGGCTCTGTGTGTGATGATAAAAAAATTTAAATATGCGTTATTTCTCATAAATGTTTTTATTTTTTTCATTTAGTTTTTAAATCTTTTTTTGGAGGGGGGGGGGGAGTTAAGCCTTCAATCGTGTATAAAATCGGTTAAAATTTGAAGCATTTTGAAAAATTATGCTATTTCTTAATTTTTTTAAAAATTGATTATATTTAAGAAAATAATTTATTAGATAATTTATATAATGAGTTATTTTATTGTGAAATTTATATCCTTTTCTTGAAAAAATAAGTTGTCATAGTACAATTCAAATATAATAGAAATAAAATATATAAATTAAATATAACAATGAAAGATATAAAATATGTAAATAATGTTAATATTTTTAGCTCATTTATGAATTTTATATTCCTTGCCAAAACCATTTAAAGTTATCTTTTTTCCCAATATTTGAAGAGATGAAGAAACTTCTAAAATTTTAAGAAAAGAAAGCTCAAATTGTTCATTTAAATGCTTTAAAAAAACATAGCGAGTTTAAAACACAACGATAACGGATCCTAATATAAAATTTTACATTTGAACGAATGTTGAGATTTTTCATGTTTGTTACATATGTGTTAGACAATTTACATAGGTTTATTAGATGATTTAAATATAGCATCCTTCAATGGAAATTTATGGCAAAGTTGCCATGGAATCACATGTTATTTTTCTTTTGAATACTTTAATGAATGATACCCGATATTTAATATCATGGCTACAATTCTTAGAACAACTAAATACCTGACGAACAAAATTAAACCTTTTATTTTATTTTATTATAAGATATTTAATTTAGTTAAATAGGCAAAATTAGAGATTCTGTTTCTAAAGATATCAGGACATAGAATGCGTGCTACTGAGAAGTTCAAGAATGAAAACAAAATCCCCAGGGAATCAACACAGCTGCATCATAATTACTTTTTCAAGCAGAGATGAACATTTATTCGCCGGT
Organism: Argiope aurantia; assembly: GCA_026543865.1. NCBI lineage: Eukaryota > Metazoa > Arthropoda > Arachnida > Araneae > Araneidae > Argiope > Argiope aurantia. Next base: position 96,082 of record JAPMOR010037475.1, on the reverse strand, counting down.
CTAACGGAGAGTTCTTATTATTTGTGGAAAATAAGCAAAATTGCAAAAAAACATCAAGCATATTCTTTTTTGGCGGCTATTAGCTTCGAAGCATAAATTTCGATTCACCTGTCATTTACACAGCAAGCCAACATTAAAGCCAATCATATGAATAATCGCCAAGAATGGCAACGGAAGATTTCGCGTGTTGTGAACAACATATGATGTTTTCCGAAGGAAGTAAAAGTAGATGGAAGTAAAAAAAAAGGGAAATCTAGGAAAGAAATGCTTTCTGAAAGTAAAGCAAAACATGATGCTAGGTACTTTGTTGTCATCGCGGCAAGAAGATTTTTGCTTTTTATTAACAATTTTTTTTCTTATTTTTGATTTAGGCATCATATTTTCTTTTTCTTCCTTGCCGTGCTTGGTTTTATTTAGAATTGTTATTTAGCATCAGAATGTAGTTGAACGATTTTATGAAATGAAATGCCTTTGGATGTTCTTTATAGTTTTGTTCTTACTTAATTCTGTTTTATAATTGATTAATTAATATTTTTTTAGGATTTAATTTAAAGTTTGTCGAATTGAATGACTTTTTTTTTACAGGAAAATAAAAGAAAAAGGATGCCGAAATCTTTTATTCATGGGTCAAATGTACTGAAGGAAATAATTCTTATTTAAGTTATTTGAATAAATGTGGTTATTAGTTTAAAAAAGATTCACAAATTATCAACTGAATTTAGGGAGCAAACAAAATAAAATATCGATATTTGCTTCGATATTCTTTTGGGAAATGTCTGTTGATGTCTAAGTCACCAGAGCTTTCAACAAATAATTCTAAATTCAATCGCGCCATTCTGATTCTATTATGTGAAATTCAATCACGTCATTCTGATTCTATTATGTGGTTTTAATTATCTATGATCTAACATCTGAAATCTATTTTCTAACTCACAAGAATCAAAGATATCATTAAACACAGAATGACATTTATTGACGGACACGAAAACCTACAAGAACACAAATATTCATCGTTACGTCTCAAATTAGACAAAACAAATCGGAATAGTTAAGCATAAAAAAAGAAAGGTATCAAATTTCTAGAAAAACTGCGCATGCGCTGGTTTCCATGGCAACACAGCTGGAAAGGGAAAATGTGTCTGTAAGACGGAACTATAACTATTTAATTTTTTATTTTGTTTTAAAATTTTAATCTATTTTTGTTATACATCTTGAATTTCGTAATTAGTTCTAAATAGACCTTTTTAACTTTTTATAGTTCTCTGGTATAATATTCTTACCTCCCGTAAAATATTTTTTATGAAGGCTCAAAAAAGTATTTTAAAATAATAAATAGGGTAATTAGATGCTTAAAATTCGATTCTGTTGCTTTAATAGATCTCAAATATTTTGCCTATAGTGAAATATCATTTAAATTCTAAATTGGTAAAAAGGCTTAGCACTGACCGCTCACAGTGCAAGGATTTTCGTAGCGACATTGTTCCAGCGCTTGCCATGTGTTGCTTTCCATATATTTAAGATTTTCTTATACTTAATTATCCTTATTTGTTATTGAATTTAAATTCAACATTTATTTAAAAAATTGAACAAAAACTATTGAGGCTGTTGGAATTTCTTAAAATTCGGAATATTCTTGTAATGAATTTTATGCATATTTTGACTTACATATTATTTGAATACTGTAGTTATTGACATTTCAGTTTATTTCTTAAAACAAAACGTGGTTAAGTTGTTATTAATAAAATTGCATCGGATTGCAACATTTTTCTTTCCAGGCAATGTAGCCATCCACTCAGATATCTTTGCACTTTTATTTTGCTCATTTATTTATTCATATGAGATAAATTTTAAAGCACATACATCAGAAATCGCTTGCAGAAGATAATGTTGAGGAATTCGACTGTGTGTGGGAGGGGTGTAATAATCACGGAATCTTCTTAGCTTTCTTTAACAAAGCAAAACTCAAGGCAATCTGTAGACTGTTATAGTTGGCGTTCCTTGCAATGTGCCGGACATTTAAACATCTATCTATACTTATATAAAGCTCAATGTGTGTGTGTGTGTGTGTGTGTGTGTTAGCGCTCTACAGGCCAGACCATTTGACCTACAGCTACCAAATTTGGTACATGTATACCTTGGAGGTAGGGAATGTGCACCTGGGATCTCTTTCTTGGATTATTAATTAGAATTTTAATTATTAATTAAAAATAAGCAAAAAAGCTTTCCAGCAAAAAAAATTTCATTTTCCTCACCGCCAGATGGGTAAGGCTTCATTTTTTTTCCCACGCTAATAAGGCTAGGCTTAATATTTTTCGGCCGATCATTTCAAATGATTCTGTTTATTTTCTTAATGCCTGATTTATTTAAAATTAAACACTGTTAATTAATCGACCTTTCAGATTCATTCTGAAGTACTTTTAAATTAAAAAAAACAGAATAAAGGAAATTAAAAATTAGTAATTCGCATAGCGTTACCCCAACTGGTGTAGAAAAACACGCATTTGCGTTACCGTAACTGGCGTTTAAAATTCACTCATGTGCATTGTGTTCTGATTGTTGACAACTATTATCAACGGATGCGAACTTGATTTAAATTATTTTTAGGTTAGTTGTATGCTTTTGTAATTAAGTTGTATTTATGTTAGTTACATATTTTTTTTTTGTATAAGCTTATAGTTTTAAAAACATTGTTTTTTTAAGTAGTTTTATTAACCTGTTTTCGAGCGATTATTTTAAACGATTCTGTTTATTTTCTTAGTGCTTGGTGCATTTAAAATTAAACATTGTTAATTAATCGATCTGCTCATGATGTATCTGTGGAAATTTTGTTGACAAATTCTTGAGATATTACATAAATTAAGAAATATATTCTTTAGTGCCCATAAAGTTTAAACGCTAAGTGTCATTTTCTTCAGTAATCATATAAAAAAAATGCTTTGTTTCAGTGAAAAATATTATTTTATTAATTGCAGATTAATCCTTACCACTTTAATTTAAAGCATAAATTCTACTGGAGCTAACAGAAAATTAGAGAGATACATATTACGTTATGACTGAAGGCCTTTATAATATTATGAGTCAATTATATGACAATCAAAATTTGAAGTTTTAAAATATTTTGATGAAGAAGCTATTAAAGTAGGAATTGCATAAATATTTAATTATTAAAATTTTAACGAACATTAAAATTGGTGAACTGGCTGGTCAGAAATAAAGGACTCACGTTTATTTGGTTTTCGTTCTCCCAACTCGGTGAACAGACTGTAGATCTCTTTTGATAAAACTGTTCCAGTATATTATGAGGCTTAATAATAATTCTAAAAAAAAACAAGTCAAAAAAGGTAATTAAATTATTTCATGCTAAAAAAAGGATAAAAATGAACGAAAAAGAGGGAGAACATCAATTGAAGTTCTTATTTTTTGCTAATGACTTTTTCGCAATCTTCAATAAACAGAAATAATTTTTTTATTCGATGATAGCTTTAATTGTATTACCATTCGTTTTGGAAATTACGAAAAGCTTATTTCGAGATGAATCTAGAGATTTTGTATTGTTATAATATGATAACCATATACCATATGCAAATTTCAGCGCAATATCAATAGATATATGTATTTAATCCATGACAGATTAAATGAGTAAAAGACATGTATAAAAATGATGGAGTTTCCAGTGAAATCAAGATTTTCATACGTAATCAAAATTTAACTTTTTCATTATAAAAATAACCAAACATCTTTGATTAGCATAATTAAAAATACGTGTAAAAGTAAAAAAAATATCTTTTAATCATCAACAATTAACATTTTGTTAATTATGTATTTTTGATTTTGCATATTTCTTGTTTTGTGTCGATCAAATAAAAGAATCTCTTATAAGATTTTTTTTCAAATTTCAAAAATAAATTTAAAATTATATCATATATTTGCCTTTGTTTATTCTGCATTTTAAACACTTTTACAATTAAAGAATATTTTTAAAACAATGGCAAAAATGTATTTTGAAAATAATTTTCATTACTTCCAAAATTTTTAAAAAAATGATAAGCCTCCAAATTATTAAGATATTTAGTTGCATTGGTACATTTTCTGTGTTATGCTTGTTTTGAAAACATACATGTTAAGAAAAAGCATAAGAATTAATCAAACATATTCATTTTCTATTTTATTTATTCATAATTTTGGATAAAGGCTCTTTAGAAAGGAGTCTACTTTTTTCATTTTAATGTACTTCTCAACAATAAAGACGTATTAAAGAAGATGATATTTAGTAAAATTTATTTTATAAAACTTTCGCTGTCTGTGATTTACGTATTCAAATTCAATAACTTCTCCATAACCTCTGATATATATTAGATAAAGAGTCATTAACATAATAAGTGCGAATCATTTAATACTAGGTGTGAGTCACAATCTTGAGCCATATGGTGCTAACTGCAACCAACCTGTGATGTGTGCTTTTTAACCAGATATTTAATTCATTTCGCATTATGGATATGCATATGAACCAGATTCCTGAAATGATATCTAATGCTATATACTATATTGAAAAAATTATATATTCGCCATTATTTCTCATTGTTTCATATGAAGATAACCCAGATTCTTAAATATTGCTAGATAATTCTGCATTCGATGTCATATTTGCAGTTATTTCTAATTATAATAAAAACAAGGAATCCTGAAATCGAGATAGATAATTGAACATTGAAACGTTGTTAAATTTCAATGAAACTGGTGAATTTTATTTAGGTTCGAAGAAGAACACAGCTTTTCACAAAAAGAAAAATGAAATCCTTTTTATAATTATTATGATGAGATTAATTTTATCATATAAATCGCAGCGATTACAATTAAAATTTTCTTTCATAGCAACGCTATTCTTCACTAATAGTTTCCTTTGCTTGTTTTTGTATTTCAATACCATCTTTAGGCATTGAATTCGGTAAAACAATCTTCTTGAAAGTTCACTCAGTACCTTGTTTCGAAAGCAATCATCAATTTTTTATGCAGTCAAGGTTCAATATACTACAGATAGAGTGCGCCGGGATAGCCTGGTTGGTAGTGGGTTGGATTCGCGTCCCTTGGTTTGCGAGTTCGAACCCCGCCGGACGAACTCTCCATGTATGTGGTGGCTGGTGCACGTATAAATCTGTCATGATGTCAGTGTCCTCTATGTTGAGAGTAATACCACTGTGGGTACTGGAACAGGGGTGATCGTTCTCTGATTCAGGTCTAAATTGTGATATGCGGAAGAGAGAAGGAAATGCATGAATGAAGTCCTCCTTGTAACAAGTATTGTGAGGTGTGTGTAGCTATTTCGTACTCTTGACCCTTGATGCCGTTACTGATAAACAGGAGACGAACCCTTGGCTTAAAATCACTGATTTCTAATGTTAGTGGGCTTGTCTGAGACAAGTGCCATTAGAAACAACAACATATATGGATATCAGAACTTCTATTTATGTAACTGTGTTCTGTTCTATTTAATCGTGTTAATTTATATTATGGCTGCTGAACAGATAGATTTCTTTCAAATGAATTTCCCTCAAAATTTGTTAGAAATCTGCAAATTTGGTGAACATATTATAAGCCAGAAACCATCAACCAGATATAATGCCAAATACGTGTTTTTCAAACTCATGGATGTTTGAAGCGTAGAGCTTCATTCAAATAACGAGATCGAATTTTTTTGACCATAACAATCATGTTCATGCCTTGTTTATCAAAAACTAAACAAAAAGAATTTTATAAATATTTTTAATGCACTTCCGACGAACTCCTCTAAAATTACTTGACGAATCTGCCACAAAAATGAATATTCTGTAAAAATGATTAATTTTGGCCATATCTTTATTAGGAATCAGATGATAATTTTTTCAAACCAGTCGACCGAAGACTCTCCATGTGTGTAGTGGCTGGCGCTCGGAAAAATATATGGAAACATGAGATATCATAGCGATTGAATTCCTTTTGTTTCTGAAGTCTGGATTGCAGAGCCAGCTTTTTGGTGTGAGCGTTACTGGCATTTTCTAATTAGCGGTTAGATGTTGTGATTTGCTGATCTTTATGCACGTTTTGGTTGTAATTTTGCTACCTATATTTAGTGTTATTCGTACGATCGATAAACAAGACAGTGCATTTTTAGAGTTATTGCACCAGAGAATAACCGGACGATTAACATGTATAACGCCCACATGTATAATGCTTTAGC
>JAPMOR010037475.1:68533-89768 GCA_026543865.1 Argiope aurantia | reverse complement strand
ATATATAATCCAAAGAAAACAAAACATCTAACAACTTTTAAAAATATATAATGCGAAGATTATTTTTTTACAAGAAAAAAAAATTCCCCAGTATTTAAGATAATTTAGTATAAAGAGACACGAAGCAGCTTTTAATTTCAAAATATTTCCTCTTAAAGTTTGGAATGTCTTTTTTTAATACAAAAGCAAAAGTCTCAAAACAATATAATAAAGACGAATCTGGCCTTTAGTAAGGCCCAAACATTATTGAGATTGATGGCTATCTTATAAACTGTTAGTGTTTCTTGGAATAGAATTTAATACTTAACCGTAAATTTAAGAAAAGTTTTCGTTAAAACCTGCTTTCAAAGTTTAAATAAATTCTTTGAAATGTGTGAATAATGCATTTTAAATAAATGAATGTCAATTCACAATAATTTATATTTTAATACATTAGTTTATTTTAAAACTTACTTTTGTAATAACATATTTTTAATAAGACCCAAATAATTATAATGTTTTAGTTAAAAGATTTTTTTTAGCTTCACTGAAATACTCTTTTAAATACAGATATAATACCGGTTATTAATTTGTAATAATCTATATAATAAATTTTCTGTATCTTAAAAAAATCATTAAATTTAAATACCTTAAAAAATAAACCTATATTTATTAAATCTATAGAGAGAACTTGAATGCTTGCAACCGTCACACAAAAGTCTCTTTCTTTTAGATTTCATATTTGAAAAACATAAACCGAAACAGAATATATTTTATAAAACCTCCAAAGAAATGCATTTTCGATTTCAAGTCTTCCTACTAAAAAGACAAGACGACGAAACATTTGTGTCAGATAAGTGTCAAATCATGTAAAAAAGAGACACTGAACAATGGAAAGAAATACGTTCTTTTGACAAAAGAGAAAATAGGTATATCGAAAGATGAAAAGATTTTGACCGTCCAAAATTCATTAAATGCAATATCCAACAGTCATCTTCTTTTATATCAAGTAGTATTTGTAAATAAAATCTGTTTTCACATAAAAATACATACATTGTACATGTGATAGAGAGAAATGATATCATAAATTTCTGAAATGCTTTGGAAATAAAATAATGTGGAAGTCAATAAAATGTTGAATATTAGAATCGTTTTCTTATTTCTTCAGATCTAGCTAGTTCTCAATCAATAATAAAATGCGATATTGATGATAAGCTTCAGATAATAAACGTAAAGCTGTTGAATAAGGTGGAAATAAGTTATTGCCTCAAAATACTTCTAGAATAAAATGGCGTTGAAAGATTTAAACTGATGTATAGTACAGAACAGTCAAGATTTAAAAAAATAATAAAGATTCTACATATGATAAGTTTCGAAAGCTGAACAAATGGCAATTGAATAGTGTCTTGTGTTGATTAATATAGGAATGAAACATTTCATCATTCTAATTTCTGGATCATTTCATTTGTTTTATTTAATAAGAACATCTTTTAAATCTCTTTTTACTAACAAATACTTTAACAGGCATCATATATTCTATGGTTTCATCAGAAAAAATACTAATTTTTTTTTGTTGATTTTAAATAAGGATGTGATGCTTACAGTTAGAAAGTATAGCTGCAGTTAAAAAATTTAATATCGAAGCTTTGATAAATCTTCACATATTAAATCTTCCAGAGTCGAGAAACAAAGATTTTGAACTTTATTTGTGGTTTAGTTCATTCTAACTGATTCTCTAGCAGCATTCTAATTAAAAACGAAATATATTGATAATATTCAGTACGATTGATGATTTATCTTTATTGAAATATTTTTTCTTTAGGTAAGATGTGTGTCTTCTATTATAATTCAGTCAAGAGTATAGAAGAAGAAAAATAGATTGTTGCCCCCAAAAAATATATTATTGCTTTACATTAAATGCTATAGATGCTATAGGCTAGTTACAATCGATATACATATATTTCAAAAGAAAACGGCACGTAAAAACCAAATCACAAATGCAAGTAATACAAGTATTATCTATATACTGCTTTAAAACTAAAGTAATTCAGATCAAGCGTCAAGCCAAATCAATGTAAAAAAGAGATGAGAGTTATTTAAAAATATATGCTTCATTTTCTTTAATCAGCGCTAGTTACTGAACAATAATTGAGATAGATAATATAAGTAACCATTAGGATAATTTTGTCAGAAGTATGGACTAAACAACGCTCTGTGTAAATAAGAGTATTGACGTTTTACATCAGTTAGTACTCCCCCCACCTAGGGGCACCTCCAAATGAGGATGAGAAGCTTTCGGCATGGTGGTTGGAAGATATACGAAAAGATGGGGGTCTGGCTTCTATCAACGATGACGGGACGTACTTCCTTAGGGAAGGGTTGTACTTTGGGCGGCAATGGCCCTTAGGACTCAACCACAATTCCCGAATGTCGATAGAAAAGGCCAAGAATGGATTTCTGAAACTTTTGAAGTTTAGAACGTGAAACTTTATCACTTAATTCCAACCAGGGGCACCTCGAAATGCGGATGAGAAGCTTCCGGCATGATGGTTGGTTCTCTCTACCCTGGAGTGTACACGAAAAGGTGGGAGTCTCGCTCCTTTCATCGATGACGGGGTTGTATCGTGTCCGGTTATGGCCCTTAGGACTCAACCAAAGTTCCCACCAGTGTTGCTGTTGCAGCGGTCCGATAATTCAGTATTATTTATCCGTATGCCTTCAGGCGGGTCGGAGAATTAGTGATATGACTTATATCAGTTAGTGCGATAGGTAGTGAGTATAACAACTAAGGGGAAAATCTTTTCAAGAATGTATAAAAATAACTTACTATGATAATACTATCGTTTTACATAAGTTTCCATAAGTAATGTATATGTGAATAATCGGTTATTATTAATACTCATCGGTTTGGTTAATATTAATGATAACCAGTTAGTATTAATAATTATCAATTGTCCACATTCAACGTAACATAATAAACTAAATATTATTACTTTCAAATATAAGAAAAAAAAACATCCTGTCACTAGATAAATATATTATTAAGAGGAACAATATTGATATATATTTTATTTTATTTCATTTTTTTGTCAATTTTCTACGGTTATCAGCAATTTCACTCAAAGTGTATTGAAAAGTGAGAAAAATATTAGAAACTTTTTTATATCGTCTGTCATAAAAATAGCACAAAGATTTATTGACTTAAAAATGCCTATTATCTTTAGTAGATGTTAGTAATTATCGATCAATTATTTGGAATGTGTTTTTGAGAACCAAAGTAACAATTTTTTTTTCTTTTTAATTCGAATTTATGATCGTGAGTTCATATAAATTCAGAACTACTAGTTCTTTTAATTATTTTCTTTTTAATCTTAATCACTTTTTTCTGTATGTCTTATTGCCTGCAATATCTTGTTCTTTCAATTCATTCTGTTTTTACTGTGAAATTCTACGATTGATTTTCCTAAAAATTATCGAGAAGAACATTTAATCCATCATAAATTAACACATGAGTGAATTAATATGTGTTAATACACATCGAAAATGGTAGTTGGTTTTTTCCCGAGTACTTCCTAAAAAAAGATTTATTCACAATCATTAATTATTGAAATTATGCATTTTAATGAATTCATCAGTGCTAAGAATTTCTGTCCTCGCCTATGAATTTTTTGTGCTTCGTAGTACCTTAACACTTTCAACACTACCAACGAGATATCTCGTCCTATTACAGGTTACTGCGGGCTAAAATGTGTCTCTTATGCCAATTTAGATAGGGTGAACTTTCTAATACATATCTATCAACCCATAAGGCTTTGTTATAGCCGGCTATAAATATATGGTGAAGAATTATGTTATGAATTTGTAAATTTTTGTCACTACAGTTTTTCAAATTTCCGTCATTATAAGATTCTTCCATCAGATTTATGATTGTCAACGTATGTGTGAGTTCTATAACAATTCCTTGTCAAATATATATTTTAAATTTTTATTTTTATTTTTAGGATAAAAAATATATCATTCTTACGTATATGTGAAAAACATTGCAGTCGGGGCTACAATAAATACACGTTCTGCATGTTCTGAATACGATGTTTGTAATGAAATTTCTGGCATTAAACACAAAATCAAATATTAGGTGTGTAGTTTTGTAAAATTAATTCATTATTTGTTTCATACTTGAGTAGCCTCTTAGCCGATGCAATTCCGAAGAACTGCACCGTTGCCCAGGGAACACCACGTGGAGGTGGGCTACTTTTGTTCCCCGCCCACCCACCCTCCATCGCTGCATCCGAAGACAGTCCTGATCTGAAAACTGCATCGGGCAGCCGACGACAGTTTTGATTTTAAACTGCGTCCTTCTGCGACCGGTATCTCACTGGAATATCCAAGGCTAAGCAGAACTGGTAGATCGCAAAGGATTCTACTACTGGCACTCCGACAGGAGCCATCCGTGCAGGCAAACCCAGAGCAGAACACAGCTTGTAGACCGTATAGGATTCTACAACAGGGATATCAGACTTCTGGGTTGCAGATGGAGCCAGTTTCGCTGGAAGTTCTAAAGCCTGGCAAATCCTAAATACCGTGTAGGAGCGAACCACTGGAACGGATTCTACTCTAGTCGCAGGTGGATCAGATGGTATATCAACATCTTGATCCGAATCGGGATCGAAAAACAGATCTCCGATTGAGGGTAAGTGAGGGAACATGTAATATTTCAACAGTTCCAAGATCGTCCATAGGACTATCCATCCAATGACGGCCGTAGCCTCATTGAAATGTTCACAAAACGCACCAAGCATAGCTCAGCAAAAATAAAGTCACACAACGATCAGTTGCAAAAAGAGAAATGATTCTTAACAGAGTAGCAGAATGTGGATTCATTGTTTCATCTATTATATTGTTTGTATTTTGTGCATTTGTTTAGCATTAAACAGTAATATTTCTGCTAACAACAGTAATAAGAGTGATTGTTGAAACTTTCTGCATCCAATAACAACTGAAATATAACCAATGATTATTGTTAAGTTAACAATGGAATAAATCTAGTAATCAAGCATATAATACTAGAGGGGTGCAAAGATGGGAATTAATATTTATTTAAATTATGTCGATTTTAATTTATATATTTTTAGAATATTTTTCATGACAGATTTAAAATGAATACTGTAGATCGAAATTGAAATTGATTAAAATTTGTAAAAAATATGTTGAGTAAAATTTGTGTACAAATTTCCAATTAAAATTTGTAAAAAATGTGTTGTAAAATTTGTGAACAAATTTCCTTTTTGCTCAATATGTTAAGAAATAAATTTCTGCCCTGTGCTGTATTTGAGGTAAATTGCCATCTCATACTAGTGTAGTAGTTAGTTAAACAAAGGAAGTGGAAAGTGCAAGAAAAATGAAAGAAAAAGGAAAGAAACGCGCAAACATATGCAGAAAGATAAAATTCAGGCGAAACCAATGCAGAAAGGAACATCAATTCAAGAATCACTAATTTTTAAAATCTCTTACATGAGTTTCGTAGAATAATAAAGAAAACCAAAAATCCATTTGGATGCTCATTTTTCATACAAATGAAACTCAAAATTCTATACCAAATTATTTCAATGATAAGATCAATTATCAGATTAAGTCGCTATTACTACGTTTACACGCTTGTGAACGAGCAGATCGACAGACGGTCAGTCCAAATTTGAGATACTTTAGATTTTAAATCGACGAATGAGGGTAGCGCATTTTCCCTGTTACCTGGGCGTCCTGGTACGGACATGGTTGCTCTCCCCCTTGTGTTCTGTCTGTGAGATGTTAAACTGGAAGTCAGGTGCTCGGGTGCTCAGGGGTCTTTTTCCCCAGAATCTGCTGGACCACTCTTTCCATTGTAAAGAGAACACGGTATCAACAGATGTTGATTTGACAAATTTCCCCTGAATACACTTTGTTCAAAATTTGATAGAAATTTAAAAATCTGAAGTACAGACCATATACAAAATTTTATTCATCAAGCTGGAAACGTATTTGAATAATTGTGTTCACTCATAGGCGTGATTTTATTTTAAAAAAAAGTTTTTCAGATTCCGGGAGATCTAAAAGGTGCTGATTCGACAAAATATGGAATTCGATTTTTTTTAAAAACTATCAGAAGTGCAAACTATAAAACTATAGTTAAACTATTATGTATAAACTATAAACTATATTTTTTAACTATCATAAGTCCTAGGCAGACCGTCAATCCACTCTTATTTTATTGACTGTTGACGAGTTTTCAGAAAATTGGCGCTATTTTCTCATGTTTTGCAAGTAACTGGACAAAAATCTTAATTCTTACCGAACCTTTAACTACTGTGTCTTATAAAAAGCATTCAGTAACTGAATTGAAGCTGCAAGTGGCTCAAAAAAGGGTCAAAACCTGGAATGTGAAATGCAAAAATTCATTTTGTTAAAATTTAATAATCTAGAATGTATTAAATATAATTTATATATAATAATAATTTATATAAAATAAATTAAATATAATTTAAATATAATTTATAATAATAGTATTTTATAGTTTTTTTTTTAATTTTTGGTTAGGAATCTGTTTTATACATTAAAAACAATATTTTCAAAAATGATGATATAAATAATTTATATACCTTCTTCCTACATTTATCCTTTAAGCTCTATACATGATTTCAGTCTTAAATCCTTAGAAACCACAAAGACGCCAGAAAAATTGAAATTTAGTCTAAGTGAGAGATTAAGAGCTATTGAAGGTGTTTGCATTCGGGCTTTGTCACAAGACACTAAATATGAAGTAGAGAAATGTTCTAAAAACTTTGTAAAATTTTATAACACAGATGTAGATGAAAACCTTATCCAAGAAATGTGCTTGTTACAGGATTTGATTTTGAATGAAAGAGATGTAAATAACGGGCAAAACATATTGCAATGCATACTAAATAATAATTATAATGAGTTATTTCTAAATGTATTAACTGTGTTAAAACGTTTCTTTACGTTACCAGTTACTACAGCAATTGCTAAGAGCTCTTTAAGCAAATTAAAATTAATAAAGAATTATCTTCGGTCAAGCATGTGTTCAGAACGCTTAAATGCACATGCTGTACTACGCATAGAAAAACATCGCAAAAAATAGTAAGTTTTCTGAAGTAATTGATGTATTAGAAAAAGAAATTACACATTAAATAAATATTCAATAATAATATACGTTCAGATTATTATTATTATTATTATTATTGCTTTACAAAAAATTAGGACCCCAAATGACTTCTTGCACCAGGCCCCTTTGAAGAGAAAGCCGGCTCTGTATCAACCTATCTAAACTGACATAAGAGACACATTTTAACCCACAGAAACCTGTAATTGGAAGTACGCGAAAGGCGAGATATCTCGTCGGTAGTGTTGAAAGTGTTAAGTAAACTGACAATGTATTTTATGGTGTTTTCTTTTGAAAGATCAAAATAAAAATTAACATAAAAACATGATTGCAATAAAAAAAATCATACATCAACTTTCGTTTATCATTTATTAGTTGCATGTTTCTTTTCCTTTTTGGTTACCGCGTTTGTTTGCATGCGAATGTATAGACCAACAGATTGTCATACCATGACAGATTTTGTTTAAAGTTAGATTGAATCTACATTTTATATGCTAAAATGATGATTCAAATTTCATTTATATGACTCTTTATATTTCATAGTTAACGTGTTGATATGACATTACTTGATATGAGACATTGCCCATGATTAGATTTCTCACCGAATTAGAGAGAAATTTACAAATTTCTTCTGAAGATCACAAAATATTATCCTTCTATCTTGAAACAATTTACGTTGACATATTTCTAGACACACACAGCATCAAATAAAGATACAGATATGATTCCGAAAATGTTATTTCTAATTTAAGGATGTCTGAAACATGGACATTCGTTAATAATCTGATGTTCGAATATTTTTGACGATTATACTATTTTCCCTCTGCACATAACTCGTATAATATTTCTAGACACACACAGCAACAAATAAATATACAGAAATGATTCCAAAAATATTATTTCTGATTTAAGGATATCTGAAACATGGACATTCGTTAATAATCTAAAGTTCGATTATTTTTGACGATTATACTATTTTCCCTCTGCACATAACTCGTATAATATTTCTAGATACACAAAGCTACAAATAAATTTACAGATATGATTCCAAAAATGTTATTTCTGATTCAAGAATGCCTGAAACAAGGACATTCGTTAAAAAACAGGAGTTCAAATGTTTTTAATGATTATAATATCTTTTCTACATATAACTTGTGTAGTAGAAAGTTAAAAAAAGCGTCATTATTGTTTCATAATTTCTTTATTTCATTGTTTTTGACAATATTCCTATTCTCTTTGCTGTAATATATAATAGATTTGTCCGGAATGAAAAAAAAAGTTAAAAGAATTGCATGTCTAATAAAGTGAGTAAAGCAAAGGGTGACAAAACTTTGTAATAAGCAATTAATCATCTTTTATCGCCAGCTAGTAAGGATAAAACCGTTTAGGCAGTGAAAAAAATAACAATTATTTCCTTAAAATTTATCTAAATGATGAATTATCGTGAAATTAAAAATTCATGATAGTATATCATTTCATACCTAAATTCTATGACACTTCTAACAAATGTCGGGAAACTAGAACTTCGTTTTGTTCTGAGTATAATTTATCATTTAACGGAACTTTCAGGCAAAGAGTATTTTGACATAAAAAATAGTTTAAAAAGTCTACTAAGAGTTTTCAGGTTTAAATTTTAAGTGCCCTTAGTTTAATAACATTTTTCTCCACTACAAAATTATAAGAGAACTAATTTACATGACAAACTTTAGTCCTAGATTCATCAAGCATTTTGGATGTATCCCGCAGTCTTATGATGTCACTAACTTTTTCTTTCATTAATATAGCTAAATTGGATTTCAAAATTTAAGGCATAATGGCTCACTTTGTGCATATTTCTCAAAGCTTAATTAAGTTATTGTTAAAATAAAATATTGTAACTAAACATCATCTAATCGGTGCCCGGTTAAACTAGGATAATGAACTTGATAATTGAAAAGGACTAATGTTTCTAGGCTAAAATAACACGTTTTGCTTTACTAATTATATTATAATTGCTTATTATATTCTTTTAAGATTTTGCATTCATTTTTATAAAATCAAAAACTTGCTTCTTTATATCAAGAAAATATTTTTACTTGTTTTTATAAAGGAAATATTTTTGTTGAAAAATAATTCTTAAGAAAAAGTACAGTTCAAACGAAAATTAGCCTTGAGATTTGAAGACACGTTATTAACATTTCAAATATGTTTCGCTTTTCCTTGTCTTTCAGAATACAGTAGTAACATCTGAAAGAAGTTTTTCTGAATCTGGTGTATTTCAAAGGAATACAACCTTTTTAAATTTAAGGTACTTTTAAATATTTTTATGCTAATCGGATATGTGTACCTTTGAAAATAAGATTGGCAGATATTTTGTCGGATATTTCAAGTTAAATATATTCTTTGAGTTCTTATATTATGAAATAAGTGCATATTTCAAATATTTAAAAGAAATCTAAAGTTTTAAACTCTATTCAATGCTCTAAATTAAATATATCAAATGGAAACTACGTACTTCTTGAAGTACTTGTTTATCTCTAAAGATATGGATAAAACAGAATATGTTTCTTGAGGTGCACTAATGCTCCTTGAGATTATTTAAAAATCGCTTTATAATAGCCCCTTTAATTTTGAACCAGTCAATAATCTGCCTCACATAAGGTGTAAATCGTTACGAAATTCGTAAATGAGACCTTTAGCTCAAAAGTAGTGGAAATTGGTGAGAAATGAAAGTTTTATTTTTCCATCACTCCTTTACACTTGAAGGGGGGAAAAGATAGCTGAAACTCCGAGTATTATTTAACAAATGATTATCTTAATTATCGTAACCAATAATTTTACTCTATTGAATAACATTCATTGGTATCGGAGGGCCGCGGTGGCAAGGTTTCAGGTTCGTACTCGATTCCGTCGAAGAGCCATTATATAAGCCGTCCTAGTGCATGTTAAATTTTTCGGTGCAAGGGTCTTGCAGCTGGTGTGGTGTGGAAATTTGAAGAATGGGTGCCAGCTCAGGTGTCGTCCTCGTCATCAGACCACGGAGCAAAAGTACGAGGTCTGCTCCAAAGGAGCCCTAAGGATATATTAAAACGGGACATAAATATAACGGAAACAAAAGACTAAACTTTATCAGTATTTGCAAGCGCCTGAAATTTCGAGAATGAGAGATAATTTTTTATTCCTAATATCTCCTAAGTTCACCTGAGTTCTTGCAAAACAATATTGTCTGCTTATGATATTTTTTGAAAGGACTGGATGTAGAGACAAACGAGTCAAAAATGGATAAACATACCATTAAATTCTTATTCATTTTTTTTTTAGAAAAATGAATATGAATTAAAGTTTTTATTTCACCCCATCAAATATTGTCTACTATTTCACCCCACCCATATTGTGTATTGGGAGCGTATATCTTAAAGTTTATTTCCATAGACAGGAAACTTACAGACACATATTTAAACCAAATATCGTAAATAATTTCTCCGCTTGAATTCTCTAAAGTTCAGATTAAGCAGAAAAAAAATAATATTTTTTAAGAAAAAAATATCGTTTGCTGCTGGTAGAAATGAAAGTTGATAAAAGAGAAACGTTCTTGAGTTGGAACAATGTAAGAACTATCGATTGTAATCTGCAATTTTTATAGTGAAATTTTAAAAAATAATAATAATAATTCATTTGTTTAATATTTTCAACAGAATTTGATTGGAGAATCATTTTGAATTCTTTAATCTCATTCTTTCCGATGCTTTCTAATTTTTACAAATTTAGAAAACATGTTAAGATACAATCTTTAAACGCGTTGAATGATTTTATTACTTATTGAAATTCTGATTGAACTATTACATATGTTAAAGAATTAAAACTCAAATTTAAGTTCATTATCTCAAAACTTTAACATTTCAATAACTACCTGGTCTAATATTATATAAAACAATGTAAAAATAATTTTGATTTTGATGCCTTCCAAATTCAATAAAATAAGCATTCGTCTACTATATAAAATAGTTTAAAAACATAACACATTTAATCCATTGGATGATTAAATTAAAATTAATATATCAAAATTAACTCAATGAATTGGAAGGAATAATATTCTAATATTTTATCCATATTGCTTTGAATGATGTTAAATATTTCCTCTAAACGTTTTAGTCAATAAAAGTTATGCTTTAAACTGAAAAAGGAAATCATTGAGCATAAGCATATTTTAGAATCTTTGAACTCAAATTCATACAAAATCTATTTCACGTTTTTTGCTCTTTTCTATGAAATCCTTTCTGTAATTGTGAGCAACTGTTATGAATACATAAAATTGCTTTGCTGCAATCGGAATATCTTTATTGCAAAGATTGCAATATCATTCAGAATTACTGAACATCACTGGTCTCAATCGGGGCAACAAATTACCAACAAGAATGAAGATTCTGGCAAATTATGGCGCTATCTCATTTAAGAACCAAGATTCAGATATCCTTCTAGAAAACTCCATATAATGTTAGGATACAATTAAAGAGCGAATAGCTTGACGAGGATATAGTTCTCTTTTAGAATGTCAACATATGACAAATTAAAATAGCACTTTAATTTACGTAGTAATTTTTATGTTTTTACTATTTTACTATTTTTATTACATCATTTTCAAATTATGCTTATATTTTTCACGTTATGTTTAGATTATTTTCTACAAATTTATGTTCTTTGAGTACATTCTGGCTATGTTTTTTTTGGAGGGGGGGGGGTAGTTTTTTCTAGGAGTTAAGTATTGTTAGCAATGATCCAACTTGTATTAAATTCATTTTCATTCATTGGACGAATTTCTATAAACGATACCAAACAAAAAATAATCAAGTGGATCATACAGGTTTTCTGAATCGCTATTAAATTTACCCCAGAAGTTTCAAAGAATTTATTCCCAAATTCAATTAACCTTTTCTAGGGCCATGGGAAGTATGCTTCCCACCAAATTTCTCAATCTTTGTATGAAATAATGTAGGTTGGTATAAGTTCTGACAAATTTTTTTTAGAAAGACAGAAACATAGATGCTTTAGTTTTTTTATTTCAGACAAAATTATATGTCTTGATTAGTTACTTAATTATTAATTAACCAAATTAATTAATTAATCAGATTAAATTTATCTAATAAGCTAAATGAATCCCTTTTCTTTAAAGGGTAAATGGCACTTTAAAGGGTTAAAACATTATGCGTTAAGTTTCATTATTGGTTTAAATAGATTTTTCAAAATATGTCAGTAAAATGCGGAGATTTTACTTTAAAAAAGAAATTATCATAGTAATTCACATTCTATTTTGAATAATTTACTTATCTTGCAAAAAATTAAATTTATCTTAATATTAGTTACGACAAATGCTAAACCGTTTTGATTTGATTTGTCACGAGAAAGCTTTTAAGAAATTCAGTTAAGTAAAGAATGAATTCCAGCAATTTTTACAGTTCCCGAAAATAAGTGAATTTCAGCATTTTCTTTCCAACATTTACTTGTTAAAGAATTGTTCGGATCTAAAATACCTTGTCAGAATCTTTCAAGTAAGGAACATTTAAATTGTTAAGTTTGAACTTTTTATGAATTCTAAATAGATTCCCCTCTTTGCGTTTTAAAAAATAATGAAAGAAACAAGAAAGAAAGAAAATTTATTGTGAACGTTTACGATGATTATTTAATGTTAGGAATTTTAATGTAGCTGAAGCGTTCACGCAGTATCTTTAAATGTGAATTGCAATTAAAGGAGACATTTCTTCCAGTTAAGTGCAATATCTAATATAAAATTTAGTTTTAATCAAAAAATATGATATTATTATTATAAAATAGTATAAATATAGATATTTCTAAAATATTCCTCCTTGATAGATAGTAAATCGAATTGCCTTAATATGCGATTGTTCTCATATACACAATTTTAAATCAATTTTCTCAAAAAAGTTTCTTAATAAATTTGCACGAAAACGGCAAATATATGTGAGTATAGGTTCTATAAACTCAGTGAATTTATACTGCTTGTAATAAAATTAAAATAAAATATTTCCAAAAATAATTTGTACTTGTATATTTTAAAAATCATATAATCTGAAAATTTTGGAAAATCTAATTTTGATCGTAAAAGACCTCTTAAAATGTATTTTTGTCTAGAAATTAATAAAATTATATTTAGCATAATCATAATGCTTGTAAATGTTGTAGTCTAATATTTTATATGAATGAAATATATAAAAGATTTATGATATAAATGCGTGACAAATACATATAAACGTGTGTTTGTATAAAATATATGTTGAAATGGAGGCAATCTATTGCATAGTTTTATTATAGAATCTCATTTTAGAAATATTTTATAAGTTAATTTATTCACTTATAAAACTTAATTTATTAACTTAAGTTCAATAAAAATTATGTTTTAAAAGTGCAAAAATATTATGTTAAAATAATTATTGTATTTTTGAATAAATGTTTTGATATTTTGAACCCACTATATGAAATTAAAAAAAACTGTTATCAATATACTCTTAAACTACTTACTGAGCTGCAATATGAGTAAACAATCTATTGAATATAATATATTCTTATGAAAAATTTTCTAAATATATTTATACATTAGTTGAATGAAATTTTATGAATTATTTTCTATATTAGATTAAAAACTCTTACGAATCTGTTATATATCTTTTCTACCAAGTAAACACTATTGTGTTTCTCACAAGTGAGATTTACAATGATTCTTAATAGATGTTAGATCATTAATTTAGTTAATTTGATTGCAAATTCCTTTGGAAATTTTGTAATCTTTTTTTTATTTAATAGAAATTTTTACTATATTAATGAAATTGCAGTGCTAATTCTAAGGAGAATACGAGGAATTTTTTGGATAATTGCTAATAGAAAAAGCGAAAATGTAATTGATTGAAAGAAATATAATCGAAATTGTTATGTAATTCTAATACCATTTCTTTATCAAGTTACTGTAACCGCTGGATAATATTTGAAAAAAATATTCATGAATATTGAATGGTAGTCAGGTCAATGAATGCTCAAACTTCATGATAAAAATGGATACTTTGCTTAAATTGAAGATTCTGGGAAGCGTAAAAAATTTCCAAAATTTCCTGTAAGAGCGGATATCTGAAAATCCTTCCAGAGAGTTTCATGCTATGTTATGACCTATCAGTAGCCCCTATAAGAAGAAGTACTCATGCTAGGAATAATATATCTGTAGTATTCTGATCGTAGATCGAATTTTTTATTTATTTATGCTTAGTATTATTTCTCTTTTCTATTAAGCTACTTGCTATCTGCAGGTATTATTAATATCTCCAGTGTTTATTTGGAAGGGGGAGAGATTTTTTTTTTTTACTTAATTTGCTTTCTATATTTTCCGGAAATTTTTTTGAATAAAGCAATATTTTCCCTTGTCCAGTGTGACAAACTTTCTTCACCGTACAATCGCCGGCCAATTTTTGTAACAATATGCAACAAGAAAATGGGCTTCTTTAAATTAACTTATGTAAACTTTTATCATAGTAAGAATTGCAATGGAAGACTAAAATATGAAATTATAAAATAAGTGCATCAGACCCGTAAAATCCTACATGCAATATCTGTAAATGATGTACAATAGCAAGTTGCGCAAATGAATGAATACATAAATAATGTCTGAGCTGAGGTTAGATAAAAATTATTTATTTTGCATATTCTTTAAAAATAGTGATGAAGTGTATGTTAAAAGAAACAAATGTTTGAAATAAAGTGCTATTTTTTTTATCCAAATGCTAGAATTGACCTAAAAAATTAAAATAAATAAAAATTATTATATGAAGTTGCTTGTTAGTGATAGTGTAAAATTTGTAAAAGTAATTCTAAAGGTGAACCAAAACATTACATTGTGACAGCATTATACATAGCTAGAAAATCAATTTAGTTAATCTGAAAAAATATATCGAATAAATTTTGGCCAAATTATAATACAATCATAGAAATATTTAATTAAAAAGTGTTCGTAAAGAAACCCTACATAAACAAATAAAAGCAGAAATCTGCTTATTTTTATCTTTTTCCTTTTTTAGCTCAACCATTGTCCAAGTTAACAATTTATAAAGCACATTTAACTCAAGATCATTAATAGTTCATGTTTCTAATATATAATGAAACTGAATTATTAATTAAGTACTGAATAAGTCCTTAATTAATAATAAGTAAGTATAATTAGGTACTGAAAATATGAAAATAGTGTATGTAAGTATAATTGTACAAAGTTTCAAAGCTCTAACACATCAATAAATGAGCGAAAAACACACTCCATGAAAATTAATTGATAATTAAGTACTGAAAATATGAAAATAGTGTATGTAAGTATAAAATACAAAGTTTCAAAGTTCTAAAAACTTACTCCATAATTTATATTCCATAAACTTTTATAAAGCTTATCCATTTTCTACCTAATTAATCGAAAATGTGATTGCTTAAAACTGTAAAATCTTACGGTGCCCCTTAGATCATCAGATTGGTTTTTCTAGCAACGTATATCTATGCGATTCTCGCTTGCATTTTCGCTTAAAACATTCTCTAACAGTTTGTATTTTAAGTCTTCAATTGATTACTATAAAGACCAAGTATTACAAACTTTAATTGCAAAATATTAACACATTTATATGCCTTGATAAAATGAATTAAAATGAAATTTAAGAATCTGCATAATCTCATTGGACCTTTCAAGGCGAATGTTTAAGCAAGAAAAATATATTTTCAAAAAACAAAATATAATATTGTATTTTAAATTAAAATCTTTATCAAATAATCAAAATAAAGATGGAATTACAAAATTGATTGCTTTTCTTCATATTTATCAAAAATTAATGTATATCACAAATAAATACTACATATTTTAAAATCTCAAAATATTAATAATGCTTTGGCAAAGGATTAAAAGTGAATTCCAAGTATTGGCATTCCTAGCAATATTTCGAAAGCATAAGCAAAATACTGTATAATTTTTAAATACAGAATATATTTTTAAATAAAATTTATATTAAATTATTAAATATTGGTGAGATTACAGAACCACTTATTTATAAAACTCAAAGTGAAATATGATGAGAAACACAAACTGCAAGCTTATCTTCCCAGATTTCAAAGAATCATATCTAAACATTGATTTAATAAGTGACTCATGCAGATGGCAGACAGTTTTAAGCATATTCAAGATCAATACTTTCTTCATGACTGGTTAAACACCGAACTCAAATTTTAATCAAGTTTTCGAAGGCATACCAGAGCGACAGAAGATGATGTTATTTCAGCCGGATATTTTACCTCGTTCTAAAAATTATACCATTATATTATGTTAATGTGATGTTTAATTTTAAATTTATCCAAGAGATTTAATGTTATATAAAATTTGAAGGATTTCGAAATTTATAGAAGTATATTAAACATTCTAATTTTAATTGAAGATATGAAAATTAGCTGTTTACGAATTAAAATTTAATATTGAGTGACAGATATTATAAATTGAAATCCTAACTGAAACTGCCAATGACTATGAAGTTAAGCTAGTTTTACTACCTAATTAGTGAATTTAATAGAAAAGACTTGAAGAATTTTAAAAATTAAGGTGTTTCGATTGCTTTGATGGCTTTTCGATAAATTTGTTGCAGCATTGAATATTGAATTTTAAATAATTAATATTATTTTAAATTTAAAAGGAATTCTAAACCTTTCATGTAAATGCTCGTATTATGTTAAGGGTATATCATGTATATTTTGAAATATAAAGAATTTTGCATTATATTTATTATTTATTTTTTTAGGTATAACTTTTTAATTATGCATTAGAAATTATTTCGCTTTTCATAAAAGGCTTTATTTCTATATTTTGAATAAACTTAAAAGGCCCATTTATAGGTGGTAAAGCACTTATTTATATTTCGTTTATGATTGTGAATCCATTGTGCGTTTTTTTTTAAAGAATTCGCAACTCTGTTGTTTTAAATCAAATTCGTCATTTTTCAACTCCTCATTTTTATAAATCATTCAATTAAAGAAAAATTTATAATTTATTTCTTCCTAATTTATTTTGTTCTTTACATTGCTTTCATAATATGATATTTTTACATTATTTGAGAAGTTTCTTTAGCGATGGTGACATTTAAAGGTTTTAATCGCCGTATTGAAATAATAGCGGAATATTAACTTCTGTTGGCTCATATAATCTTCAAAGTACTTTTTATTTAATGGAGAATTTTACAAATATGTCCAATATGCATCACAAAAGTCATCTTAATAAATTTTCAGGAAATACCAAAGATAATTGGTCGCCTTCTTAAAATAATAACCAAAAATTTGAGATTTTATTGCATAAAAAATACGCTTCTTTAAAGAAAACTTTGATTATGATTTAATGGTCAAGCAAAATTTAAGTTTTAAATTTCTGTATTATCTCTTAATACTTTAAGGTATTAAATATTGCCTAATTGGACTTCTGTTTGTACTTCAATAGTGCAGCATTAAAATATCTGTCAAGAATATGTTTTACCAGTTTCAGTTTATTGTAATATGCAAGTTAATATTTTGTGAAGAATAACAAAAAAGATGAAATTCAAAATTCGATATTTTGAAATAGGAAATTTTTGTGAGTACGATACACTGTGCGGTTTATGCTTATGCTATGTCGCAATGCAGATAAATAGTTCATTTGATGTTTTTATATTGCATTTTTAGTTTGAAGGGTTTTTTTTTTTACAAGAAATTTTTATGAGATAAAATTCTGAATAAATTCTAGCAGTTGCAGTCAATTATATATATCATGTAAAGCCCCTCCCCCCAAAAAATGAAAAAAAAATGGCTTCTTTAATAAATAATGACAAATTGAATATAAAAATTATAATAATTTAAAATTCTTGGATTAACGGAATCTTCCAAGACTTCTTGATAATTCGTTTATAAGAAACAATACCACAAAAAATATGAAAAATATTGAAAGTTTTTCAACTTTATAAACAATATACCAGGTTCCTCCAGCCAATACATCTAAGAAATTTTGCATTTCCACAAGTTACATTTTCTGCTGAAGTATCTCCTCTTTTAAAATTTACCAGCCGATGGTGACCTGATGATAAAACTATTGTAATGTTTAATACTAATGAATTTACTAATAGATATTACAATACTCATTATCTATTCAACTCAATTCTAAGAATATTTTTAATTAAGCAATTATACTTTTATAATTATAGTTTAATAATATAGTCTAATCGATAATTTAAATTAAATATTTGATATATTAATTAAATGATTATCCTTACTTGCAAGCAATTCAGTTCAACAATTCAATTTTTTTTAAATTTAATTTCTTGTATGTGAAGTATTGCAATCGTCGAAAAACTCGAACTGAATATTTCGAGGACTCTCTACAGTTTACATCTCCTTGAGTTCCAAAAATACTTATTTGTAAATTGTCCGTCTGTCTTTGGCAAAGATAATTCAGAAACGCTTTGATTAGGACGGTTTAAATTTTGGTTTGGTCTATAATAGTTTAATTATATAGTAGTTATTTAATTATATAGTATATTCTATAATAGTTTAATTATATATCTATAATAGTTTGATAACGGTTTGGTCACACCAAACTTGTAGATAAATGTATAAAACTCTGTACGCATATTAAGCATCTATAGTGTAATCATATCACTGACTCTCCGACCTCCACAAGGCACACGGATAAAGAATACTGAATGACCGGACCGCCACAACCACAACATTGGCGGGAACTGTGGTTGAATCTTAAGAGCCATCACCGGTCAAGGTACAACCGTACCGAAGGATGTACGTCCCAACATCGATGGGAGGAGCCAGTACCCCCCCCCACACCTATTTATGTACCCACCAGGCTGGCGAGATCGAACCACTATACCGAAGGCATCTCACCCTCATTTCGAGGTGCCCCCCCCCCTGGAATGCATCTATAGTGTAGACACCCATGAAATAGAATATAACGAAGGGCTGATAGTCTGCACCTTCAAGAGTATGTAAATGTGACACTTTAAAAACGCAATCACTTAAATATATCAAATTTGATACATGATTTTGTGAATATAATATTTATCATATTTGTTATCATTTGAATGGGAAAAACTGATCTAAAGCAAATATTAGATTTTCTGATACTTTTAACCTCATGCCAGGGTTGAATCGCCAAAGACTTCTTCATGGATCATATAATAGATTCAGTAAAAATACTAAGTTTAAGCCAAAGGTTCATATTTCGCAACTATAACACGCCAATGCCCTGCAAGATGACCTCTTCTTTATCAAAGTTTCACAATTTCTTGCGTGGAGTCGGATGATAATGCTTTTAGAAAGTATGCGAGAAAGTTTGAGGAGACCAATTATGTTGGTTAAGCATAAATTGTGGCAGACATTAATGTATTCCATATTAATTGCCTACGCCTATTCAATTTTCAATATGCATGAACTTTTCTTATAGAGTCAACTCCAGTGACATTATATTGCCTGTAAACTGTGACATCATTGCCAAACTGTTCGGTAAATCACTCTATGAATGCATTTGGTCTTTCGTATTAATAACTTCACTTTCCAATTGCATTTCCCAAACAATAAACAATATTTTTAGATTTTACAGTTCAACAATAAAAAAAGAATCGAGTCATGAAATATTTGATGAAAAATAACAATAATTGAACATATTATTATTACTATTATATTAATATAGAGAAAGTTAGTCAAAAATTCATCTTCAAAATTTTCATAAATCAGGAAAAATTTGAACCATATAGATATCAATAAAAAATGGGGGGAAAATCACACTCAAAATGCTGTGGTAATTAATTTTGTTTTATAATATGTTTGGGAATTATTATTGGATTTTTCTCGGTTTCTAAACACTTTCTGAATCAACAGTATTTGGTATTTTTTTAGTAACAGATCTTTAAAATATTTCATGTTGAACATACAGTGATGTGTTTTAAAGTAGTTGGTATTATTTCAACGTTATTTTTCTTCTTATCATGAAACATTGACGTCATCTTGAAGGAAATTGTTTTTCCAATCACATATTAATGATATTTATTCTTACTTTTGGAGAAAAAAAAATGGTGCAGGTGATTTTATAGTTAGACTACAATAAAAAGGAACTGGTTCTAGAAAACTGGAACTAAACGGTTCAATTTTTGTTTTCAATTCGTGAATTTCGATACAACAATTCAAATTGCTAGCACTTTTCCGTTCGAAAAATGTATTGCAATTCTGTATTTCCATAATATTTATTAGTTTTCTTTGAGTGAAAGACAAATATAAGACATCCAAATGTGTTTGGAAGTCATTTTTGATTTGTTTGCATTGTTAAGATGGAAAATTCTTAAGTCATAAATTCTTTCCAAAATTCAAGCTTATACAAATCCAGAAATACAATTTACCTACATATAAATGCAGCATAAAAATACGTATCTCTTCCAAGTTATCAGTTAATATCCCTGTTAAAGTAAGTGACTACATTAAATAATCAAGGTTTGGTGAAAATATAGAAAGCATTTTTATATAATGAATTAAATTTTTTAAAATCATTATGCAATTATTTAAACTTTGTTTTAAATTTCATTATTTGGTAAATTACAATAATTTTTATATTTGTTAAATTTTTATTTAAATACCATTTTATACTTTTAAAGGCTATTTGCCAAATTTTAAATTTGTCTCAAATTTTCTAAAGAAGAATAATTGTTAAGGCTTATTTTTTCCTCAGATATGAAAAAATCAGATACCATAATTTCTCAGACTTGTTCAGACACAATAAACTCTCAGATATCATCAGATAAAATAATTTCTCAGATATCATCAGATACAATAATTTCTCAATATGATTTACAAATTCTGAATAGCAGAATGAATAAACTATTCATTAAAATTTACAATTGATTTAATGTTTCTTTGAAACTGAAAACTAATTTGAAAATTTTAGATTATGTTTTATTTGTACCGAATTACATATATAATTTACTTCAAATTTGTTTAGATCTAATTTTATCTGTGAAATATTCAAATAATTATTCATTAAAATTCTAAACCAAAAGTTTCTTACTTTCTATATATATATAT
>JAPMOR010037475.1:32524-60343 GCA_026543865.1 Argiope aurantia | reverse complement strand
TCTGTGATAAGAAGTTACTCATTTTTGAAGATCAGGGTTAAATGGTTTCCAATTTCAACAGCGTGAGAATTCAAACTTAACATTACATAAAATATGAACTAAATTATGAGTTCAAAATTGCGATATATATTCAAATATTCATGAAAACGTATTAAAACTATAATAGCAGAATATCCGAAGAAGTGCAAAACAACTTCATTACTTTCTAGCTAAAATTTTTTTCTTAGGTTTCATGAAATGTATATTATTTTTCTAATATAAATGTCATTTCATTTTTTTTGTATTTTCTAGTTTACTAGTCATTTGCGTGCTTCTCAATCGAAAAAGCTATTTTTTTTTTCAAATTTTTCATGACTTAATGATATCCTTTTTCATGATCATCCATTGTTGAATGTCGCCTAAATGAAAGACTGGTGATCAATTTTGAAGCGGGAAACTGGATAAAACCCTAAAGAAAACCAAACATTAACCGAATTTTCTACCTAAAGATGTTATTAGAATACAAAAGCAATAGAAAGTGATGCAGTTGCAGGTGAAGGATAGCGTTACATTGAAAGAAAAGAAATCAGTGTTAGACGTTGTGATTTATTCAATGAAAAAAATCTCTTTAATATAAATTTCAAAAAGGATCCTATTTTTCTTTTTCTGAAAAGATTGATTCGTTTCCAAATTGAAATAAAATTCAACAGTTTTATTGAAGTTCAGAAATATCCCAATGCCGAGATCTACATCGATTTCAATAATCATATTTTTATTGTCAGGAGAAATAATTGTAAATATCTTAATGTTCCAATTATCGAATGTAACATTGCCTAACAATATTTAGGAATCTGATTTATATTCATAATTAATACAAAAGTTTAATTAACATTCTAGTTAATGAGAAATATCATACTTCACAGGTAGATTGCCGCCAGTACAATGTGATTCACAATTGTGAATTATATCTAGAATTAAATTATTCACACTTTCCATGTAGATGATTTTCCATCCCTTTTATTTAAGAGGTAATGGAGAAGTGATCGAATCTGAAGTCGTAAATGACAGGTAATGATAAAGTTTTAAGAAATAAATTTCGCTAAATGTCTTCATTCTTAATGCAGGTTGTCCTACAAGGTATTCAGCGTCTTATTTTTACAGATTCGGATTGAACACATCAAGACAAGTATTTTAATGTATAACATGGGGGGGGGGTGGTATTTCGAATATAACGTTATAGTTTAATTAATATGTGAGACTCGTGTCATGAATACTTCAAGAAATGAGCACAAAACCAAGTGAGAATAAATATTTATTGAGAATTTTCAATATAATAGATTTCCGGCATGACGGTCGTTCGAACAAATAAAATGGAGAAGTTTGGAATCGAAGTTCGCAATTGTTTTCTGCAAAATATCTGTCCCAATATCTTTCATCTCGGATGCAATTGCTGTCTCAAGTCAACCAATGCTGAGGGATGTATGAGATACACTTTCACACGTCCCCATAAAAAAAGTATCACGGAGTTAAGATCCGGGGAGGAAGGTGGCCATTCTCTACCATTATTTGTTTCGTAATTCAATTCAACTCGATCAGTCTATCGTAAAAAAAATATTCAGCCAAGAGATCGAAGTTTCTCTTTGAAGTCTAGAACTACCTTGCATAAACCAATAATCGCTTATCATTTCTCTGCCATGCAATAATGGAATGTCACTGTCATTCAAAAACTTTCACTTTCTGACTTTTGAAATTTAAGTTCTGTACTAGTACGCATCTCTTTTTTCCTTTCACATTTTTACTAGCATATTGTCCAACACAGCGCCGGTTTCTATATTCTTTCGTACATTCTTTTGATCGTCGTGTCGTTTATGTTATGTATTTTCACCACACTATGATAATGATTGCAATTCATGATTAGTTAGCACCATGAAAACAGGCTCAATCGAATTCATACCATTTCAGAAACACAACGAATACGCACAATACACAGAAATGTTTTTGTGAATAACGCACGACTCATCCTAATCACTCCTATTTTCTAGCCCTATATGGCCTGCAGGAATCTTCGTATTCACTTGAAGACACGATTTTCCTTCAATTGGCTGCCACAAATTTGCATAATCCCCTAGGGAAGCTTCCATGTTGGAAAATTGTCATATGCATCACAATTTTGAATACAAACTGTCGCATTCATAATTAACATTTCTCATGTAATTAGACTATAACGCAATGTTTGGGGACCCCACAAAGTTATATATCAAAATACTCGTCTTAACGTGTTTTGTTTGAATGAGTAAAAATTAGACGCTGAATACCTTTTGGGAGAAATGTGTCCACAAAATTATGATAATTTATAAAAGACTGGCATAAAATGAGCTTCTTCAACTTTGTATAAGATGTTTGACACAGAACTCAATCGAATGTCTTTACAATGTAATGTGGTGTAGATCTTCAAACGAAATTTCTGCTTCATTCTGTCGAGTCCAAATACATCAAAGTAGATATATTCAAGCTCAAAGTAACATTCTTCTGAACAAACAATCTAGACATTTAGCTATGTAGAGGGATTATGAGCGTGTGTATAATAGAAAACGTAAGAAATCTGCTGTGTGTAAATTAGAACAGAAAAAAAAAATTAAACTTGCTCAAAAATGAAGAGAATACTATAATTTTTTTTTAAAAAAAGAAGGACTGACATACAATCCTTGGTGCTTTCGAATAATTTTTTACTAAATCTTAATTACCAAATATGTTAATTTATTTTTTTTAAATGTAGATATTTTATAAGTTTCATACAACTGTTTTTCTCGATAAGATTTCCCACAATAATAAGTTTTTAAAACTTTATAAAACATTTTTAAGAAATGAGTTTTTACTTTTATATCTACGTTTTAAATTATATAGTTTTTTATGACTATAAAAAATATTTATTTGAGAAAAGAGTAAAAAGATTTTTATTCACAAATCGAATCTTCAAATGTAATTTTCTCCATGTTTTTTTCTTATCTTCATATTTTAAAATGCTAAGGCTACTTTCCTAAATCAGAAAGAGTTTTCAAATTTTCAATATGTATTTATACGTACAAGTTCATCAATATGTATTTAATAAAACTGTTCATGTAAAAAGCATTCATTTGTTTAGTTCATTCTAGATACCAGAGCTTAAATGATGTGCTGCTAAATTTCCCTTTCTTTTCACCAAGTATAATAGTAATTTTTTTTAATTAAAATAAGTGCTAAATATATCTTGTAATCCATGCAAAGTTTTGAATAACATATTTTAGAGAATTTATAAAAAAAATTGAAGAAAAAATACTCAAATTTAAAAAAGCAGTATCAAATTTTAAAAAAATGAAATTAAAAAACTGAAATTTTATCAAAAATTGTATTTTTTTCATGTTGTTTTTAAATCAATGTTAAAATATATTACTATAACATTTTTTTTGCACATTGCCTGACATTTTGAAAAAATGTTGTGAAAGTACCCTGACCCCTTAAATGAGCTTAGATGTTTATCCTTCTTTTCAGTACTTCCTAAAGTTTGCTAAGTCATGAAAATCATTTTAAAGTTAAATTTGCTCCATTTATTAACATATTATTTGCTTAAAAATTTAGAATTTCTCAAAAAAAGTTATACCAAATTGATGACTCTATGACGAGATTTTTAATTTAATCTAGAAAGTGACAAAAAATTAATTGTAAGAGATTTTTTATCGACACAAGACATGAATATAAAAAGTGCATGACTAATAAAAAGTTAATTTTTGATAATTATTTTTTTTTTGGTCTTACGAAGTATTTTTAGTTATGTCAATTGAAAATATTTTATTATCTTGATTATAAACAATTTCAATTTTGATTACGTATGGATATGTATACGTTATCTGGTTCACAGGAAGTATAATTGCATAATACCTTCTCGCACTTTTAATTTCCCATAGATTAAATGTTTATCTACTGATATATCGTTGAAATCTGCATATGGTTGCAACACAGGTGACATTCTTGTCACATTATGATCGCACACAAATATTAGATTCATCCAGAAGCAATTATCTCATAGCTTCAAAAGAAGAAGAAATATAATATTAAAAATAATAATTTACCTATCTTACTGCTAGTTATTGAAGAATATAGGAAAGTCAATAGGAAAACGAGAATAGGAAACGAGAGGACTTGCATTGCTGCTTTTTCTCTTTTAAATTCGTTCTTTTTCTTTCTTTAATATGTTGCGATTTCTTTTCCGTTTTTTGAAATTCTTATTTTTTTTATTGAGAAATGATATTAGACATCATAATATTCTAGAGAAATTTCATAAAATGGGATATAATATAACAAACAAGATTTTAGATAGTAATTATTTGGATTAGATAATCTTGCCGCCATCTGTAATTTATTACACAAATTATGTCTTTAATATTCGAAAACATTCATTGTACAGTAGACTCCCGAGTATCCGGTTCGCGACTAAACAGCCTTGTTTTCTTTTATCGTAATTAGAGGAGGAAGGCAAAGTGCTGCAGAAGCATTCACTATGAAAAACTTTTTCAAAAACTGAAAGCTATAAGTTTTGATTCTTATCTTAGGGTTACTTTTTCACATCTGCATGATCATTTATCAGTGAAAAATAAAATCAGTTTCTGTCAATTTTCTTAAGAACTAGGCTTGCGATTTACTTTAATATTTTATTTATATTTACTGCATTTAAGTAAGGCATTACATAATTTTGTTAAAATTTGAGCAGTTATATTTTTCTCTTATAAATTTTTGAAATGCGCGACGCAGTATATAAACATATATAAACAGAGCGTTCTACTTTAACATAACACGTTATTGGCACCCAGAACGGTAACGTTCACATTCTGCATGGTTTGACATAAATGAAGGGCATACTATTGAATAAGAAGTGAGAAAATACGCCTTACTTAATACATTCAGTACAAATATTTGTCTTCTGGTTGTTGGTGGACAAAGAAATCAGGTCATAGAAGTCCGAACTATCCGACTTTTTTTATCCAGTCTGCCCTTCCACCACATTAGACCAGATGCTAAGGAATGTACTGCAGTACATTTTAAATTCAAAACAAATTTTAGAAATTTGCCAAAATAAATAAAATTAAATAAAATTACGCTTTTAATTACACTAATAAGAGTCCATCAAATATTTTAAATCTGAAAATAACTTAAGAATGGTACTTAAAGATCTTAAAACATTGACATCAGCATCCTCTTCCGCTGAAACAAATCTTTGCATGTTTCTTTGAATAAATATACCCATTGATTCTTTAATTTGATTTAAAAGAATTTAAAATACGTGTATTTAGAAATAATTTTGAAATTGAAGATGTGTACTAAAAATGAATTATAATTTTAAAACAAGTGAAAGTTAGAAAAGTTTTTCCGAATAGTTTTGTATAGAATATCGAAGCAAACTACACTATTTTGGCTCTCTCACCAAATTATGATGCTTCTTTACGTAGTGATTAAACTATTAGCCACCATTATTCAAATCGCTTTAACAAGAATTATTTTTTCAAAGCCTCTCTCTAGTGACGGTAGATATTTCTTCTACCCTATTTCCTGATAAAAGAGACACTCAATTGGACAGATTTGATATCAAACCTGAAATATTATTAATTAATTAATTAATCATAACATGTAATGAATTATAAACTAAACTTTAAAAACACCCGACGAATTCCTCATGTATAAAAACGTTTCATTGAATTATGATACCAAATTTCAATTCCCAATAAAAAAAACCATGGGAAAGATAATAAAAAAAGCAATAATAAGAAAGAACGGAAAGTAATATTAGAAGTAAATCTTCTTGTTCCCGATCACAATAAAGTATCTAGCATCTTGTTTTGCTTTACTTTCAGGAAATATTTCTTTCCTTAAGATTTCCTTTTTTCACTTTCTTTGGCAAACGTCGTCTGTTTTCCACAACAAGCGAGATCTGTCGTCGCCATTCTTGGCGATTATTCATATAATTGGCTTTCTTGTTGGCTTGCTGTGTAAATGACAGGTGAAGCGAAATTTATGCCTCGAAGCTATTGCCACGCAAAAAAGAATATGCTTGATGTTTTTTGCAAGCTCGCTTATTTTCCACAAATCATAAGAACTCTCCGGAAAGCCGGCGAATAAATGTCCCTGTTTGCTTGAAAATGCTGTTATGATGCAGCTGCGGTGATTCCCTGGGTATTTTGTTTTCATTATTGTACTTCTTAGTAGCTTGCATTCAGTATTATGATATATTCAGGAATGGAGTTGTTAATTTATTCTACTTAACTAAATTAAATAACTTATAATAAAGTGAAAGAAATAATTAAATTTCTGTTGGTAAACATTTAGTTATTCTAAGAATAATGACCTCGATATTTAAAATTGGCTGAAGCATTTAGAAGAAAAATATATGTTAATGAACTCTTTATTTAACCCTCTGGCTGCGAAATTCTTTAAAACCACTATTTAGATGCGGTGTTTGCAAATAAGTTCCAATAATTTTCAAAGAAAATGAACTGATACTATATGAGACACGATAATATTATAATAAAAATCTGTAATCTTAAAAATAAACTCTCTATACTACGAAAAACGCGGGATACAGCAGAAATATGCAATTTTTTATCGCAACCCGCAGAATTCACTGGATACTCAGCTGGAGGATTAAGGTCATCTCGACTTTTAGTAAGTTGTATTGTAAAAATTATAAAATCTAACTGAAACATTTGTAACAAACATAGAAATTCACAAAAGTGTATCAAATATATTATTTTATTTTATTTTTGTTGTGTTTTTAGCTCGTATTGTTTCTTTATTTTTTATTTTTTTGGAAAAAACTTACAGCAGCTTTAACTTCAGTCTTCATAAGAAAATTAAAATCAAAAATTAATATAGGCTAAATAAAAGAATGAAATTTTAAATGGACATCTGACAATTTGAGAGTTTGAATTTTCATAAATGATTGAATTTATTCATTAAAAATATCATAATCTAGAAAAAGTTATAACCTCAAAACATTTTCATAATCTCTCCAATAATGATGCTATCTTACTACCATTAAAACTGCGCATCCTGTGCAAGATTCGAGTTTGTCACGAGTACTCAAAATTGTAATTTCGGAATCGAGTGCATGAGGGTTTTGTGCCCGAAATATATAATAGCAAAGGAAATATAAAATTGATTTTAAACCATCCTTTCTAACCAATTGAAACCAAAATTCAGCACAGACCTGCTATTTTAATCACAATAGCACATATAAAATATCATTTATTTAAGTCTCTGTATTTTCAAATTTATGGAGTTTACATGCATTGGGAGAAAAAAAAAAGTCAGATGATCAACCTCTTGATGTATTTCGTCCAATCTGCTCTTTTGGTGTTAAATCTATGTTCTAAATTTCTAAATTTTTTATTTATAACCCTCTATGCTCTACAGTTATAGCATTCAGCTCTACCTGGACAATTAGAGGGACAAAAATTTGTTTGAATGAATTTATCTCAAAATTTAATTGAAATCTTCATGTATGGCGCTAATGTCTTAAATCAAGTTTGCTTTGACCCATCCGGTTTTCAGGGCTTAAAGAAGAAAGAGCGACAGATAAACACAATTCTGTCAGACTCGAGTATAGCTAAAAAGTAGATATTCCTCAAAATCTTGAATTTGACATTTTTAAAAATTATATTTTTTCTTTGAATACTTCGAATATGAGAAAATAAAATAGGACAGGGCAAATGTAATTTCAATTTTTAATTTCATTAAAATTTACATATCTTCTCTACCATCCACATTCCTATTACAAGAATTCTTCTTTTGCAGTATATACTTTAAAAAATAACTCTATATGAATATCAGTATTGAGTAAATTATAAAATAAATAAAAAAATATTAAAACTAGAAGAAATTAATTAAAAAATCTTAGCTAAAATTCTTTATCTTAAATTAAAATTATTTTTCGCAACGAAAATAAATTCCAAAAATGGAACGATTTTAAAAGCAAATAAGTGATTCAAATTTAACTGACAATGTAAAGTACCCTCTTCACGTGAGCTTTATTTAATGTGAGCTGTGATCATTTCAAAATACAGTCCCAATCTTTTATTCACATTTTTGATACGTGACACAGCACTAAAGTAAAACGCAAAATACGAAAAAAATACTGATTTTAATAGATAATAGACCCACTAGATCCCGTTAGGAAAGCGGGGTTGATAGAAGTCGTGAGCGTAGTTGCCTAAATTGGACTGCCTTACATACAATAATTGAAAAAAAAAAGAGAGTGTCAGCTTTCAGGTGGCAGTTTGTCTTCAATGTAAAACACTCCGAATCGTGTTTATTTCCTTATGGATTTAATTATTGGCATTTAAATGTACGGGAAACTAATTAGTCCGTACCCAGATGTTTTACCCAGATGTTTACCAGATTTACCCAGATGTTAAAATAAAAAAGCATGATTCAAAAGATCTTAAATCTACCCAAATCATAAGAGCATAAGTACAATTGAAACATGATAATAATGTACATGTTTAAAAAGATGTTTTTTAATATTTTATCCTCCCTAAATAGCTGAGGGTAGGAATACACGATAAAAAACATGCCATACATAATAGAAAATATACAGAATAAAAATACATAATACAAAATGCATACATAACATATATAACGAAGATAGGATTACATGACATATGTAATAGAAAAAAAATCTGCCTTCAACATACACTCTGAAAAGAAAAATCTAGTAACATGATGTGTCAGGAGATTCGGAGAATTTGAAACTGAAATTGAGTTTTAAGATTTAAGGCAATCGACAAGGTTCGAATACGAATCTTTTAAAAGAATAATTTGATAAAATTCTTCAAAGTATTGGAACTTATTTGCAGATATTTTCAAGGAACTGTAAATAATGCATGAAAATGTGTGTTTCGTCAATCATATAAAAATCATTTGTCCATTTTCAAGGATTGAAAAGGATATTTTAGCTAATTATTTGTGAAGATATTTTCGAGGGTATTGTCCTTTTTCCAAGATACTTTCGCTTAATTATTTAAACAATAAGTTTCATTTCTTCAGGAGGAAAAGTTTCATTCACAATAAAAAAAGATTCGAATTCTGCAACAATTACTACTTCTAGAAGACAATAATATAAATTTCTGAATAAAATAAAGAATCATGTAAGTTTTCGACAAAATTGTTTTATTAAATCTAATCTATTTTCAAAGACTAATTGGCTTGGTGCTTTCGAAATTTGTGAAAATTTAAACGTTTTTTATACATGAAGGAAGGTTTAATTTAATAAACCATAAGAAATTAATACAAAATATATCATAATTTATGAACTGTAAACCATATTTCCATTGCAAATTGTAAATATAACTATATTTCCATTAATTATTGGAAAAACAGTAAAAGTTTAGTTTTCAGGTAATATTGGAATGAGAACGTTCCATATAGTATTTGCCATTTGAATATCTAAATCGCACTTTTCATTGGAGTGCAAATGATATGTCCATCGAAATTTACTTTAAATTGATGATCTGATCAATGCAACATTCTAGGTTGCTTTGTTTTAACCCTTAACTGGGGAGGGGAAAATTTAGGACTTTACTGGGGAAGTGCTGTCTAACGAGACCGCATTTTCTTTACATTCAAATTTTATTTTCTAATGAAACTATTAGTATGGAAATACTCCAGTATATTCCACAGATATGTTTCTTCATATATAAATTTGCTTTAGAAATTTTTCAAATTA
Source organism: Argiope aurantia (assembly GCA_026543865.1). Classification (NCBI taxonomy): domain Eukaryota; kingdom Metazoa; phylum Arthropoda; class Arachnida; order Araneae; family Araneidae; genus Argiope; species Argiope aurantia. The sequence continues at coordinate 50,613 of JAPMOR010037475.1, read as the reverse complement.
TATTATTATAGAAAAAAAGTATTTCGTTTGAACATGCAATTTCTTCTTAAATTACTAGTAACAACAAATAATATTCTTGAAAAAATACGTTACTTTTTACTTTTTAAATCATATTTATTTTTTCAGTTTACAAAGGTATATAGAAAGAAATATAATGGAAATTTTGCTAAATATAATAAAAATAAAAACACTGACATTGGATAAAATTGAGTCTTTTTTTACCGGCATTCTTTCTACGCAGAAACGTAAACATTATCTTCGAGGTCATTTTCCACATACAGGTTAAGTACAAGTATAAAAATCAGCCTATAAATACTGTAGACATTTCTCTTGGTATATTAATATATTTTAGAAATTTTTCAAAATACATCGCTAGAAAAATTCATTATATTTGAACATACACATCAGAATCAGTCGAATGCGAACTTTCATCGAAAATGTCTTCTGTACAATTATCTTTATCACTAAAATAATTTCTTGCTTTATTTAAAAGTCTCTGGAGCTCTTTTTCATAAGGAATCAGTAGATTTGATGATATATGAGGACCAAGTTTTAGAGTCATCTATTAAGTCTTGTACTGTACTGGGACACAAGTAGAGGATTACGGTCTCACAGGTATCGAGCCAAAAAATTTATGAAATATTTAAAAAAGCATCCTCTGAAACCTGCTGGAAAAGTGAAAATTTGGTAAAGGTCACGAAACAAGAAGCTACAAGGTTAACATATTCTATTGAGCTAATAATATATTAGGGGTGACAGAAAGTCCATACGCAGTTAAGAATTAATTTTCTCAATACAAAAATACTTTAAACAATCGTTTACGCAAAGTACGGTGATCGCCGGATAAGTCCGAATTGTCCATGTAAATTCATCACCTATATCAGCCCTTTTCTCTTTTATTCTTTGCCCACCTGTAAGTGAGCATTTTTTAAAGAGTGGAACATACAGATGAGTGTGTCTTAAATCATTTAAGTAAGGTTCTGTTCGATCTTCTTTCCTTTTGAAAATACATTATTAGTAAGCAGATCGTAAGAGCCACGATGGCAATTTTTAGAGGAAGTGTGAATTTCTCTGATCCTTGAAATCTAACATGGTGCATGGAAACTGGAAGTTCCAAGATTTATGAAAATAGGAATATTAAAGTATTATAAAATTCGAAAGAAATAGATCGTAAATATTTTGACATATAGGAGAATCAAATAATGTAGAGAATAAGAAATTGTTTCACTAGATTTTCACCATTTTTCCATTTTAAATAAAAATAACCAATTCCTACGTGAAATGGAATAAAGTAAAAACTTAGGAAATGTATGAAAAAATAGAATGCTGTGAATATATATATAAACGGAGCATTGTTATTTTTAATAAAGAAATAAAACATTTTTTAAATTATTTTTTATAAGATACTTGTTGAAAGAGCAGATAGAAATAAAAATTCTATTTTCTATTGAGAAAATGGAACACTGTTTTTTTTTAACTCCACTTTTTTTTCAAACAGAATAAAAAAATAAATTTTTAACTTTACTTTATTTTTTCCCCCCTTTAGATTCAAAAATAACTTTCAAACTCTTGTTTATATTTTTTCATCAACAAAAATAAAATAAAACTCAATAGCAGAAGCCAGTGACCTTAAGGAAACGAGAACAAAAGAAACGAGAAAAAACGCACAAGAAATCTAATAAAATTTTGAATCAACATGAATTTCTCACATCGGTGCTGTTTGAACAGTCGATGACAGAACAAATTTTGAGGCGAACACACGTTTCTATTTACTTCTCAGTCTCCGTTTTCGAAGAATCAATATTTGATTTTACTGTTTGGAACAAGAATATCTGAAAATGAACTGTCGTTTTTAATACAAAATCCGGATTATAAATTATTATTGTTCTTGAATTATTAAAAATTTCGCATTCTTAAAAACAACATTTTTAATGGTAAAATGAAATGGGGTAATTGATATAAATATATAGAGTGACCGAAAACTTTGTGTATAAACTTAGAGCGGTGGTATACAACATCATTAGAAACCATATTCACACAGAAAAGCATGGGGGGAAACAGATGGAGATGCGTGACCTCTCCAGGCCATCACTTGTGCAATACTGCTTCTGTATTAATGTGTTGGCGGGAATTGTGACGGACAATCTCATCGGTCCATACCGCTTATCTCCTGGACTGGACAGTCCTCTGATCTTCCTTCGGGATATTCTTCCGGAATGACTTGATACCGCCTCTACACATGTTTGATGCTGAATGTGGTTTCAACACAATGGAGCGTTTTCACACTACGCCAGACCATTTGAGATGGAACTTTGATAGATCATGGCATAAGGATCCCAAGATCACCTGACTTATTCCTGTAAATTATTTTGTTTCATGTCTTATAATTTAGTTTTCTTTTATTTAATTTTTAAGACACGGCAGTAAATACTAAAGTGAACCTGATGGCTCAAATCAATATTGTTGCAGCTAAGATCCGCAAAATGTTAGATATCATTAAAATTGCTTGCCATTCCATGTCGCGTAGGTGCCATGTATGCATCAATGACAACGGACATGATTTAGAACATATTCTTTGGTTATTATTATTTTATTGTGTAATACATTACATTTTTACAACACTGTCGTTATATATTTATTTATCACGTCCGAAGGATATTTCCGTCCATGTTTTTCTACGTGATTATGACTGGTAATGGTGTTCTTTAACATCTCGCACTCCTAAAGTCTGTGCACGAAGTTTTGTGACATCCTGTATACTATTATCTATTTTGCTGAAATGCATGTAAAGTGTTCTTCAAATATATGCAGCAAAAAATTAAGACAAAGTAGAGCATCAAAAAGAAAATCGCAACTTATGTACTTTTTTTGCAATATAATTTGCAATGTCAAGTGTTTAATTTAATGTTAAAGCTCCTTGTAGCGAAATAAAACCTCAATGTTGATAAAAGCATTCTGTTTTAGTCGGGAATCAGAGGAGATAACTTAGGAATTGTAATGGCAAGGCTGAATGATGGTCAATAAGGAAGGAACAAATTCATAATCTAGTGAGGAATTTCTTAAAAACATTATTCTTCAGGATAGTCAAAATTAACCCTTGTCCGTGTTTGGGTATTCTTGAAGTATAATGTCTTTCAAAAAACCTAATAACTTCTGTACCTTAATCTTACCTAATCTTAAACAACGAAACAATCAAACGTATGTAGTAGAAAGTTTAAATATTTTAAGAAACCACGCTTTGATGTTAGCTGAATCTTCCTTGATTTTCATTTACCAATTCGAATGGTGCTTTAATCAATACTCCTTGAGCAGGCATGAGTAATATATTATTTTATAACACTCAGCATGATGATAGACTTTTATGTAAGGATTAAGTGGAATATTTTGTACAAAAATGTTCAACCAGCATTTAGTTTTTTTAAAGTAAAATATATGCTAGGGCTGCTTCATTTTTTTCATTCCAATGAATCACAACAAAATGAAAAGAATAAAAAACAAAAGGAATTTGGTACAAAAGATTATGTACCGCCATAATTACTTCAGATTCAGGCATTTGTCATTTCGATGGATTAGGTTTCTTATCTCCATTCAGAAAAGCGTTTCTGCCTGTGATGTGAGATGTCCCTGAAAGTGTTTTCGAAGCCCCACATTTGTCTGGGATTTGGATTGCATATTGTCGGCATTTCCAGGTTTTACAGAATTACATATGTTCAGACCTTGCAGTGTCTAAAAAGAAAGTTCTGGGATTATATTTGTATGCTTGATGATAACTGTTTTGTATATGGACAGAATAAAATAAACGAAAAAAAATCTGTACGAATTTACATAATTTATGATTCTACCAAAATTGAAGATTTGTATCAAACATAGAAAGAACAATCTTTACCTGTGCATGCGATGCAGAAAGTTTTGAGCAAGATGGAAAAGAGTTGACATATGTTTGATTACTATAATTGCACATATCCATTAAAAATTGGATGGAAATTCAAATACATTAAAACTCATCTCACTCAAAAAGATGGCTATCGCTTGATTTGTCTATTAGTGCTTATGAAAAATGTATAAATAACATAGATGTATTGGATATTATAAATTATTCTTTAATTAAATTTTAGATACATGTTTAACTAGTGTCAAATTGGAAGAGTACATTATATAATCATTTGTTTTTATTCCTTGCAAAATGACTGAAAATTGTGTCCATATACATGGATTAAATTTTTCGTTTAGTATTAGTATTCTTTAGGTTGATCTATAACAAATTTTAGATGAAATCAGTTCTCTGCTATGTATATAAATATCATACCCGATTCTATTCAAATGCTAAAAGAGCGGCATTCTGTAATAGCGTACGAGAGGGTTAAAAGAACAATTTTGATAGTCTTCTTTAAATAAAAGAGAATGATTTCAATTGGTAGAAAACAATTTTAATCTAATATTTTTTCTAAAAAGAAATAAAAATGAATCATACTTAAAATAGCATTTGCGAAAAATTCAGTATCAAATCCATTTTGAAATTTCATCATCATAAATTATCTAACGAAAAATGAAGTAGATTGCAGGAAAGAATTATGGCATAAATTTATTGTTCTGAACAAAACAATATGAAAACTATGTCTTTGCAGAGTATTTCAGATAAGTTTAGAAGTGCGCTATTGAGTTTTGGGACTTTCATTACCAATAAAGGACTCTTTTCTGGGATCTTATGACCCAGTTACTTTTTTTACTACATAAAATCCATTCCTCTATCCTCTACCATAAATTTCTTTGAATCTTTTCAAATTTCTCCCTTAGTTGGTAGAATATGATGTTTCTATAATGAGAGGCCTGTTAAATCTTTTATGTTGTATTTTAGATGCTCTTGGGATAAAGGAGTTGCCATTATTTTTCGAGGAGGGAATGTTGTCCCACTAAAGGAGATTGTTTTCTCGATCCCATACGAATTGTATTCAAGCAGATCATTAGGAAAAAACAGCATCTGAAAGCTGTATTAGAAAGGGATCAATGCCTCGATGAAAAAAAATTGTTCATGAAAAATGGTAAAAGGTTCGATTTCTTTTGCAAAAGGATTCTCGATATAGTTCTGTTTTGAAAAGAAAAACATGTTGGACTACAGGGTTGACACAATTTATAATAGTTAGTTTAACGCTTTATGTAAATTCAATACTTAGAAATATGGCTGATATTTTCGTTTTATTTTCAGTATTTTGAAAAAAATCATGGCTTTATGTAGTTGTTTATGAAAAATCTGTAAAACAATTTTTAGTCTTGTGTTTTCGATCTTTAGGATATCGTATGTTCATAAATGACCAAAAAGGAGTGCTTTAGATATATATATCTATAGGCTGTGTTCCAAATGTATAAAGAAGTATCTTTTTTAAGGTAAAGCGAAATATATAAGAAAACATATTTAAATTATCTTCTTTTAAAGGCGTAGGAAAGTTACTGAAAATTATAGCTCTTTATTGAGAATTAGTTACCATATATTTTCTGCACTTACATGGTATAATTATCCTTTAACCATCTTCATAAGTCTTTGTGTCTTATTCTGTATGTATTAGTCCCACTTTGAAAGAAAAACGAGAAACCTCAACAAGTATTCCTTATTGCCGAAGCAGTATTAAAATCTCCTTTCTCCTAAGCAGAATTCTAACTCACCATATCACTTCGCAGCATATTCCTCCCTATGGACCCACAATTAACTGAAATACCACATAAATGATAAAAAATTCGATTTCCTATCCAATATGATGCTTTGAATCCACTACTAGTGGGTCGTCCTTACCAACACCATTCAAAAAATGAGAAAAGAAAAGATTCCTGGGGGCTTCGGGATCGGAACACCCATACTAGCCTAAAGGATGCGATACCTTGAAGGAACTTTCTGAATTCAGTAGGCACTTTTTGTTAATTATTCTAGATCATAAACCAGCTGGAGCATTTATAATTTTTGTGGAAAAGGTTGTAATTGAATCTGAATTTTTCCATCGTATATTTATAATTGCTCGTAAAACAGCAAAATACAGATGGTTGAGAACAAAATTCTGTAAAGAGAAGTTTAGTATTTTTGAAGTTAACGTCAAGCTTAATTTTTTTTTTCTATTTGTGAATAGTATTCTTTTATATCAACCAGCCAAAATTTCTAAGGTTGACTTTCTCGTATATTTAAATAATATGGCTTGTGTTGTACTTCATGATACGGTAAAAGATATAGAGTGTTTTTTTTTCCTTCCTTTTGTTGTTTGAATCGTAAATTTCGTGCAGTTAAATAAATAGACAAAAATAAACAAAACTGAAATCAAAACAAATTTTAAAGTCAAATAACATACCAAATTTCTTTTGACTATTTCATCGATAAATAATGAATGATTTTATTTTTGTTTTATATTATAGTCCCTACTTTTTTATGCTGAACATAAATGTTTTTTCATTACTTCTAAGAAGTAAATTCAATCAAATTTTATTTTGATTGATTGATTTGCAATTACTTCAAATCAAGAAATTAAAATTTAATTATATTTCTTTTTGTGCATATTTTACTCTATCTGAGTTTGTACAGAATTAATTCACCTTGACATGAACATGCTAACATGTTTGAAATTGCGTTCCAATTATTTCTTTTCCTTTTATTTATTACAATAATTCCTTTTTCACTGTAAGTCATTTCATTTATTACAGTAATAATTTTTGGTATTTAATCCTCTTTAGAAATAATTTTCTCATTTCATTTCATTTGTCTGAAATTTTTATTGACTAATCTGAATAAATGATTTCCAGACATTTTTGACCAAAAAAAGAAAAAAAGAAACTGTGCTATTTTTTTTTTATATCGAGAAAATAATTTATTAAATTATTTGTTTTTTGAATTTATTATCTTCAAGAATTAAAAAAAAACTACATTATAATTGGAAATGAGATTCCTTATATATTTACCTTCAATAAACTATTACGACGTTCTGTGAACATAGCAACAACAGAGGGCAAGAAATTCAAAAAGATTAGAATACAAAATAATTTTGTGAAAGTAATAAAGTGGACACACTCACATAAAAAAGTTAGAATAAAATACAAGGTGTTGGAACAACCATTTAAGACAAAATGCTGGGCTATTTCTTCTGCTTTCTTCCTGGAATCTCTTTCACAAAATGCTTTTTTTTATTATTATTAGGGGAATTTCAACGTGTCCTTTCACTATATGTACAAGTTTAGACACCATGGTTGGCAGTAGTTCACTTTTCTTTTAGATTGCCTTGAGAATGACAAACTAAACAGAATATATGAGACTAAGTTGTTGGCAAGAAACGAAGACGGTACACATTTATTTCTTAATAGGCTGAGGTATCCTGGAGAGATAAATGAATATAAGAACAAGTCAGTTCTTAACCAGATATCAAACGTTTTTTTTATTTCTTCACTATTTTAGTCTTCTTAACTCTCTGTCTAGACCCATTAATCTCTTCTTTATTAAAAATGATAAAGAAAGCAGATTTCTACAAATTTATTTGATTTAGAGTTGCTAAATTTGATACAGGTATACTTTGATATTATGAATGTGCACATTTAAAGCCCGTTTTTTTTTAAATTGTTAATCAGAATTTTCGTTAATCAACAACTAAGCGGAAATGTATTTGGCACTTATTGGTGATGACTCCAAAGATTATGAATTGACTAAACGGAATTTACAGCGTTTTGAAAATAAAAACAGGTCATCATTGATTTAATGGAATTTTAATTTTTTTCCTCTAATTATTTTTTTAAAAAATTATTAGAATAATTCTCAACAATAATTTTTATTTTAATTAAAAAAAACTCCAAACTGTTTTCATAATTTTATCAAATACTTAATATCTTGATTTTTTTTCAGGGCAGAACTAAGGAAATAAATATATTTATTACGTATGAAATTTATTGTTGTTACTTATGGCACTTAGACAAGTCTGCTGATGAAATAAGCGATTTAAGTTGAGTTAGTTCAGTAGCTACTGAGGGTAAAAGTCCCTCAGCACCTGAGAACAGAAGTCTGACTTCTAGCTCATATGAAGATGATACTAACTTGCACAATCTCTTTCTCCAGAGGTGGGTGGTGGCGCTTTCACACACCTATTAGATACAACACAGGGTAAAGAACAACTATGCCCGAACCAAGACTCGAACCCAGATCACGGGGAAGAAACGCTACACCTAAGTCAAGACGCATGAAATTTGCTGGAGGATTGAGAAAAAAGTGTAATAATGTTTGGATAGATCTCATACCTCATCTCTCAAGATGAATTACATGGATATTCGCGCTGTTCTGCAAAAACCAAATTGTTTTCCACGCATATTTTAATTTTTAATTTTAAGACTTAGAGTGAAAACAAATGATTCAATATATGCATACCACAATTATCTTTTAAAATTCTTGCAATTTCTATAATTGTTTGATATAATCTTGTTCTCATATTTTAACATTTTCAAAATTTTTAATGTGCTTAATTGCAAGCATATCATCTTTTCTTCTGTTTTTTTAGTCTGGGCTCACCGAATATGGTTTTATTTTAAAGTTCATCCTTGTTAGTAATTATTGCATAATCTTGTGCTCATTTCCGAAGTTAAAATTGAAGTTACTCATTGACTTACAGATTACGTTTTATGCAATTACGCACTGACTTGCAAATGATATCGAAAAATGATGTTTATTTATTTCCATATCTATCTATCTATCTATCTATCTATCTATCTATCTATATATATATATATATATATATATATATATATATATTACTGTTAATCCTGTTAATATATTTATTTATTAAACATTTTTAACCATTTGATAATTAGTAGTTTTGCCAAAACATCAGGTATTTTACAAAACTTCTTTATAAAAATGTTTTTCAGTTCCTTAAGGAAAAAAAAAAAAAAGGATAAAGAAGATTTCATACTCATATCCAGCAGAAATAACTATGATGGGTATTTCATCATATGTAAGTATGACTACTATAGGTTTAATTAATATATCAGCTGTTTTTCTAAACAGAAAGGAAAAATATTTCTTTAAATGAATGTAATATATTGAAATAAGAAGAAGAAACATGTCAACGATTTTTTCTGGGAGCTTGTTCACTTGTATCGCACTTTGATCGCTTTAGAAGTAAATTTCTTCATTTATCCCTTTTCTTTCTCAACTGCTCAACTGTGTGTTATATGACTTCTTGGTTCTTTTACGCATAAATGAGAGGGATGTTTTCTTCTTTGGCAATAACGTAGATGGATAAATTTCTCTTTATCTGTCATTCACACGGCAAGTAAGAATGAAATCCAAGTAAATTGAATATTTGCCAAACATGGAGAGGGAAAATTGCGTAGCAAATCTACCGTTGAAAACTGAAACAACTGTAAGAAAAAAAAATGCAGGAAAACAATTCGAGGAAAAAAGTAGAAGATATTGCGTGACATTCTCTTTTGATAGCTTGGTCTTTCAGCTTGATATCGTATATAAATATCCTTTTTTCTATTAAGTTTCTTTCTTTTTTATTTTGTTTGACAATTTCTGTCTATCAGACATGAGATTCTGTAGTGTCTTTTCCAATAAATTAATAACAAACTCATGAAAGTTCTTTAAAAATATAAAGTGTAATACATGTTCTTAATGTTTTAAAACGTACGTTATAATTTCACATAGTTGACAATTAAATATTAGGCTATCACATAAGTTTATTTCCTATTTCTCATATGAAATAAATGAACACTAATTATTATTTAATGCATTATTTATTTTGTTATATAAGAACCTCTACGCTGTATTAACTTCTTCCATCCCTCAGAAAGTCTCATTATGCCTCTTTTCAAAAATTGTAGTATTTTGGACAGGAAATAATCTTCTAGTTGCGCTTTTATTTGGCTGAGGGATTTAAAGAGCTTATCGTGAAGATAATTTTTTAAAGACTGAAAGAAGTAATAATCAGATGGAGAAAAATCTGGAGAGTTTGCAGGATGCGGTAAACACATCATAATAAAACTGTAAGAGTCTTTCTCTTACGACTAATGATCTCGTGTTGTCATGCTGCAAACCAATGCCTCGTCATTTCATTAATTCTGGCCGTTTTTTGCTATGGCAGCTTTTAATTTATCCATTTATAGGTAGTATTTCGTAGAATTTATTGTTTCACCTTGAGGAAGGAGATCGTAGAAAATTACGCCTTTCCAATGCCACCGAATCCACAATAGAACATTTTTTGAGGTGTAGTAGTGGCTTGGGGTGTAGTAGAGCTCTGATACGATTGAAACCGATGACATAGACGGCTAATAAATAAACCTGCATGTTTTCACAAGCAGAACAAGATAAGGCCATTCATAGCGAGATAGGAAAGAAACTTTTGGGACATCCTGCATGATGGTTATAAGGCATAGTAATTACAAGGCAATAATAATGAGCTCGGGTTAAAATATCTTTATGTTATATGCGGAAAATAACAAATCTGCTATTTATTTGAATGTATTTTTTTCAATATATTCAACTTTTCTATGAGGTGCAATGGTTTCAAGAAATTATTTACCGAATTATAAAATTAAATATAAATGTATTATTACAAATATAAACAAACTTTCTCATATACAAAAGAACATAAAAAGAAAGTATTAGAATCTTCAAACAATTTGAATGCCAGATTTTGACAAATATCCACGTTTTAGAACCTACCTGAGCATTTAACCCTTTCTTCCATTAAGTTTTCAAATTGATGGGAAAAATCTTACTGAATATATTATTTTATATTATATATTTCTTCTCTATCAGGAGTATAATTTAGAGAAATTACGTATATTTGTTCCATGAAATTATGATAATTGGTTTAAAAATGATATATAGACCCACCACTTTATATAAATTTTATAAATCAGACTATCAGTCCGTGAATCGTAGCAACGGTATTTGGAAGTAAGTCATCACTGACTCTCCTACCCGATGAATGCACACTGATAAATAGTACTGAATGATCAGACCACCGCTACAGCAATAATAGTGGGTCCTAAGGGCCATCACCGGCCACGGTACAACACTTCCCTAAGGAAGCACGTCCTGTCATCGATGGGAGGAGCTAGACCCCCTTTTTTTCATGTATCCTCCTGGGTGACGATGTCCAACAATCATACCGGAAGCAACTCCTCCTCATTTCGAGGTGTAAATGGCCGGGGGTATTTGGAAGTAAAAAAGGCAAAAAATCAGAAATAAAATAACTTTAATTAACATGATTTAGGAACACTGCTAGCATTCCATCTAAATGTTGGCCCCGGCTATACATTATTCATAAATTCAATTCAACTAGTCATTTTAACAAGACAAGAGTGAGAGAAAAATGAAGAAGGGGGAAGACATGCAAAATGGCGCCTAACTTGAAGATTTCCTAAGTAAAAGATTTCAGTTTGTGTAACAAGAAAGCGTGTATATCAAGTATTACTTTTATCTGACAACCATTTGTAAAAACTAACATTGGAATGAGGTATGTTGTCAAGATCAGATAGCATATTTCATTATTTAAGGCAATACATTTTCAAATCATTCATTCCCGTGAACTTTGGATCAGTAGAAGTTCAACTACTTGACAGATTTGGCACAAGATGCATACTTATTTGCAAATTTTAGTATTCGATATATATGCATAAAATAAACTATCATTATTTGAAAACTGGCAGTATTGATTAGAAAAGCACAGCACAATCATATCAACCACGTTTCGATACATGTTGACTTCTTATTGCCTTGAAACCTTAAAACCATGTCTCTTTATAATAATGCTCATCATGAAGATATAATCGCATACATTCAGGTTCATCGTTGGGAAGAGAAATTCAAATATATACTTAAAGCATATTAAATGGATGACAGGTCAATGTCTTCAAACTTAACATCAAACATGACGAACATTTGGCAATTCTGAGGCAAGAATAACATGTAAAAGCTATAAAAGTACACGCCTCTACCAATTAACCGTATATGCATATATTTCTTTAATGAAATCATGCATTCACTAATCTATTGCAGAATTTGCGAGGTCTCTTCAACACTTTTAGCTATCTTTTAATTGATTGATACTTTGGTGGAAGTCAATTTAACCATGTGTGAATTGCATCTGAACTAATTTCGTTTCCAAAAAACCCATTTTGTATTTTCAGTAATTGGAAAGAAAAAAGTAACTTACCTATACTCACTTATAAAAACGCTAATAAATGACATTCTTTGAATAAGTCTTTTGATCGAAATAAGTCCCTCATATTTTGTAATAATTTGTTTTAATTTGATATTATTAAAAGGTGAATATTTTATGGATATTCTGTTATATTTTGGAAGAAATCGAAAAAGAATAAAAATTATATAATATTTAATTCCCTTTTAAATTATTAATATAGTGAGAAAAATGCTTCAGCCTAAATTAATAGGCAAAATAAAACCAAAGATATTTTATTACAATTAATATTTCTTCAAACTGGTTATGCATGTGAGTATATTGGATATATACACATTTTAGAACGATTTCGATATAAAATTGAGGGGAAAAAATGGTCGAAATGAAACTTTCAGGTCGAAATTCAATATTTGAAATATGAAATATTGTCTGCTCCTTTAAAATTTAGTTCTATTTTTGGAATGTCTCTTGGAAACACGCTCTGAATTGACGAATATGTTTTTGCGCTTTTCGAAAATTTTCGAAGTTATCATTATTAATCGGTGTCGGGATTAGTTCCCCTTCCTAAATCCAGATGGCAGCGCATTCCCATTGTCTTGAAACTTATGCAAGGAAGATTTCTTATTTGCTTGGAGCTCAAGATAAGTAGATGTTCACGTGAGCGTGAGCGATGAGTTGCTAGCAAGGAAATGCAGAGCATATTTATTTTAATGATCACGCCGAAACTCGACGAATTTCTTGTGAATTAATAGTTTAAGAAGAAAGTAATTTTTATTGTTTTGAAGAAATATTTGTAAATGTGATATGAAATTGCTTATTAAAAATTGTAAAAAAATAAGGTGAGGCTCGAAGTGAAAAATGGATGACTACTCAAAAAAACTGCTTCCTCTTTTTTTTTTTTTTTTTCCTTTTTGCGAGCGTAGAATCTTTGATTTTTTGTCAAAAGATGCACCGGGTCGCACAGTGCATAAATACTTCGTTAGAGAAATGCCCCCTATATTCGACAATCGGAGTCCTTTATCGACCAAAGTTATTAATCGGGCAAGAAAGTGTTTTTAAGGACTTGCAATCGTCGCAGGGCTTTCCAAAAATGGGGGAAAATATGAAAAATTAAAAAAACAATGTCGAAAGTGATTCAAAGCTTCCTATCAATACAGTCCTTTATGCATCTTATTCTTACAGAAAAAAAAAACATTTTTTTTTATCTAAATGTCTTTTAAACCTAAAATTTCATCAAGTTAGAAGTCACAAGTTATATTTTGAACAGAATCATTGCATTTAAAAAAATGAATGGATGGCTACGCTTTTTCAGCATATTAGTCCTGCGAAATTCTGAAGTTTTACATATGGACAAATGAGCTGTTGGGCTGTTGAAAAAAGCTCGTTCCAAGCTCAAACCCACTATGAAACAAAGATTTTCGAAAGCAGTAGAAGAAAAAAATAATAATTTTACGGAAGCCCTTTTAATATGGAAATCAAAATTCCGACTTATAATTAAGAGAACTTCAAACCAGAAATTGATCTAAATTGTGTAAACGTCCTCATTAAACGATTACGATTTTCTGCAGTATTTAATAAATTTAATAATTTACATTGGCAAAGTTAATAATTGCTAAATTTAATAATTACATTGAAAGAATATTAAGGAAGAAACGGACTTCTAAATATTTCAACTGTTGAAATTTACGTAATGCATTAACATTTCAACCTCAAAAATATATATAAAATGTTCAGGAATATTTTGGATATATTTCGAAATTTTTCGACTTGAATTAATAAATAATTCATCACATAAAGTCAATTCCCAAAATCAGATATAAAGTGGTTTCAAAAAATCGGATTTTTCATTTTAACCAAGAAAACCGTACATAGTGACGTTTTCTTAAATATTTGAAAACAATTATCTCTATTTTTTTTCTCAAAATAAATGAAATTCCAATGTATCGTTTGTAATAATCCTTCTACCTTTTATAGGATCTCAGTAACTCAATTAAATATATATTAGACTATATTTCGAAAAAATTAAAATCCAAAAAAATTAAAGATTTACTTAGTTGATTCGTTAATACCTTCTGATTTCTAGTGAAGAGAAAAAAATTGAATAACTCTTACATTGCTTTCCTTTCTTTCTACTCCATTAAGTACATCCGACGTCCTGTTTCCACATTCAAAGAAATACAGATAAAATAATATTTATTACATACCAACAAACCAGCCATAATTTGTGTTTTTATTTTGTTCTCTGTTGTGGCAACATTGGTAGAAAGAATAAGTTATCACTCTGATGGGCCTTAAGGCAATGTTCTTATTTTCTTCGTCGTTATGTGTTCATTCGAATCGAATGTATGTCCTTTTTCTATTTCACATTAGTGGGGATTATATTTCTTCCAAATTTATGGCAACTGGATTATACTTTCCATTCTTAGAATTCGTCGTAATCGAAATAACTCCTTTAATAAAATATTCTCAACTTTCATTCTTATTCTAGGTTTAAAATATTCTCAACAGCTTTATTTATTTAGTTGCTATAAAATATGCATCTAAATTATATGGACTTAGCGTATTTTATATGGAAGGCAAAGAAAATATATGTTGTTGTTGATGAATTCCCTTTATATTTAAATGGAGCTAGTTAAATAATAATCGGGATATTTTCTTTTTCATGTGTTCGTAATATATGGTTGAATTATTTGATTGATTACCAAGCAAATTTTGGCAGAATAAGCAAATACTAAATTTTAGTCATTGAGAATTAACCATGTATATACTTCCAGGATAATAAATATATTTCCTTCAATCAATTCACATTCTGCTTCAAATAATGTATCATTCTTTTTTTCTGGTAACATGCCGAATAATTTATATACATGTTTGGTTTATTATTTTGGGATTAGTATATTATCAACAGCTTATCGCTGACCTAAGAATCCAAGTTGCACTCAAATGCAAATTCTGTAATCACGAATTACTAGAAAATGCTAAGTAATAAATTACTTATTTAATAATAATAAATATAAACACATGGAGTAAGCGAAGTAAGTCAAAAATATGAAATCTCTAATGCTTATTTAGTCCTTTCGAATTCGATAGGCATAGAATCAAGTTAATTCATTAGAAATGCCTATGCCAGGGTTTTTTCAAACTTTTAAACTTTGCGATCAAATTTTTAGGAACCCAATCCATAGCTTCTCTCATCATTCTAGGAAACATTGCATTTTTAAAGGTGAATTCTCCTGAGCAAATTCCCCAGGAAAGTACAGGGAAGAGCCAATTCCTCCAGGAAATGTTGTGAACAAAAAAATGTAGGTTTAAATGCAATAAATATTCATTTAATGCAATAAATATTCATTCTTCTATATTAAAACATCACAAGGTGAAATGAACTATCACAATAACAGAGGATTTTGTTTGAATTTCTCCATGGAAAGTACATTTTAGCGAAGTCGTGGGCTCAGCAGGTGAATAAATAAATAAATAAATATATATATATTGTAAAGAGCCGTTATTTTTATACCTCATCCACAAGTTCAAAAGATACTTCATATTTTGTCATTCGGCACTAGTCGATTATTTACGCATTGCACTATTTTGCGATTTGGCAACCAATTTGTTTCCTGAAGATTTTATGCCAATTGCTAATTTTTGCTAATTGTGGAATTATAAATGTAGAATTTATATCATGACACGGCATACAAAAAATTCGATTTCAACTCAAACAGTTGATCTTGGCTTTCGGTTTGGAAAACTTTGACATACAAATTTTATGAACAATGTAATTTAATGACACAATATCTACAACATAAAATTGAGAATTAATTTCCAAGCCATGGCAATTTGGAATGGTGCTGATGAAAAGCATTAAAAAAATATTTGCATGAATTCAATACAGTAAATTGACTCAATATGATATGCATGGCGATAAATGTTTAGTATGAGTTATTGCTATATCGTTTTCGTTTGAGTCATTCCTATTAAGATAGTCATAAAATATTAATTTCAGATCTTATTGTATTATTGCGGACATCACCAAATCTATATGATACAGACTCAAGCTCCGTTGAAAAAATATGGTGGTATATCCCGTTCAAAGTGTTTTAAGGCTACTTTTTGACTGACATTTTGATGTAAAGGATAAGCTTTCCTATTATTTTATTTTTTTTGTCTTCAAACGTGATACGAACTACATATACCTTATTATTCAATGACTGTTTTCAATATTATATTATAATTATGAGTGCTATCAATTATAATATGACTGTTATCAATTCTGGTACCTTTCCCTGATTTGTTTGTTATGAGCAAGAAATTGATTTTTCAGACAAAAAGTAATGAAGGTAGGCATATTTAGTGTAATATAATATAATGAAGGGGCATGGCAGGTGAATAAAATATACGATGAAATAAAAAGAAGGACCTAATTTTAATGGTATAACAAATGAAAACTTTAAAAAAATTTGTACTCAAAGTAGCTATAAATAATTGAATTAATGAACAAAAAAATCCGAAAAAAAATCATATCACTAATATATTATTTCTCATCCTTTGATATGGTATAAAATTTGTTTTCATGGTATTGAGTACCAAAATATTCCGCACATTTAATTAATAAAAAAACTAATAGAAACTTTGAAAAATCTGTCTTCGTAGACAATTAATTACCATCCCACAAATACTTAAACTTTCAAAAATTCATATTCAAATACTTAAGCTTTCACAAATTTCATAAAACTTTCAATTCTAGGTATAACAGTTTTCGCTTCACACTGTTTGCGTATAAATCGTATACCAATCTAAAGGCATTATCCGGTTAATGAATTTAAATTGTGAAGCTACTGTAATTTAATCAAACATATACTATTCAAACCTTACTTTGTAGTTTGGGAAATCCATTCATCACCTAATCAACTAACCTGTGTATCTCTTAGGAAATTTAATTACACAATATCAACATTGTCTGGTTACTATAGACGGTTCAATAGATATATGAGAGAAGCCTGCAAATATTTAGATACAGACAATTTATCTGTCTTTGCAATCTTCACCTAAAATTTGTGTTTATATCTGTAAGTGGACATTTTTTACAGAACACAGAACAATTAATAAAACCGAATACTATAGTTATTTCTTAATATTATTACATGTATCTATGAAGTATCTGCTTTTTTTTCGGCAATTAATTCTTTAAAATCTTGTTCAAAATACAAATGTATTTTAGTAATTCTATGAGAGCCTTTGCCCGAAATTGTTCTATTTTTTCACAAACATTTTTAAAGTATAGCCTAAGTCCTAACTTATTCATTTTATCTTATTTTGAAGAATGGCGCTTTCAAAAAATCTCTGTTAGCCAACAGAAATGTTTTCCCTCCATTTTTTAAGAAAGTGTTTGTTTTAGAAGATTGCTCTTACCTTCTTCATTCTTATATTTTTATTTTAAGAAGGCTGAAAAAAACGAAGAAACTTTTTTTTTAACAAAATCGTCTGGTTTTTGTATTGTCGCCTTTGCCTTTCAAAGAAAGTATTTTATAAATCTCTTAACGTCATTTACATATTGTTCACTTTAGAGAGGTGTGCCATAAATTTTAAGTTATGGCACATACACACACATACACAAATGAAAAATGGGCATTTTTAATTCATTGTTTTTTTAGAAAGGTCAGGTTTATCTCTTTAGCGAAATTTAAATCTTCAGAATTCAGATTTATTTCTTCAGAGAAGTTTATTTCTTCAGAAATTAGGTTTATTTCTTCAAAAACGTAATGTCATAGATTCATTATTATTGTCTGCAAAACAGTCTGCGACGATCAACATATTTGAAACTCGGATTCAAATCTTAGTGATTATCGACCTGTTATCCACTAACTTGCTTTTTCATACCCATATATTAGCTGTAATCGTATATCTTAGTTGCAAGTGTAATATATATATATA
>JAPMOR010037475.1:0-17962 GCA_026543865.1 Argiope aurantia | reverse complement strand
ATATATATATATATATATATATATATATATATATATATATATTTATAGAAAAAATGGGAGATATATTTATTCGAGTTTTTCCGAAATCTACTAAGACATCGCTTTCTCGGAGAAGAGGATAATAGAAATAAATCAAGATTCCGGCTGTCTTTTAAAAATGCTAGATAAAGAAAAGGAAATATGCTTTAGGAAAAGATTCCCGGAGGATTACTGGGCGAGGGCATGTATTCGGAACATTATTTTAAATAAATATTTCTGAAAACTGAGTATTATTTCATAGTTTAAATAAAATATTATTCAGAAAGAATATCACATAATGATATTTGACTTAACCCAGTTAAAATAAATAGTGAAATTTAAAATACTAATTTTTTTTCTTAAACCAATCAACCTTAAATATAAACTGAATTTTTCAATAGAGGTAATGGTAGAGGTTCAATGTTTGATGTGAGAAATATGTCCTTAGAACAAATCATATTTTTTCAGTGTTATTTGAAACCCAGCAATATTATAAATCTAGAGTTCGGTAATATAATTGAAATAGGTGAGTATTCATGGTTGAGGGGCAGTTTATTTAAAGAGATTTTAATCTGAAAATGATATTATCAGCAATCTCAATGGACATGAAGAGGAATAATTATAAGGAGTTAAAAGAGATCACAAATTCATAACAGGGTAATATTTTAATTGTATTATTATATCTTTATTCTATTTTCATATGAATAAAAATAAATCTGATGTCGTTTCAAAAAGCATAAATATTACTAAATGTAACTAAAAGAAAAAAAAAATTTTAATGTAAAATATATTTAAAAATCCATTAAAATGTTTAAAATGTAGGAATTCATCTGGAATTATGATAATACTGAATATATTTTTTAAAGTAATATTTGGCAGATATTTTTATTGAATTGGTATTCTTTATAACACTAAGCAGATATTTTTTAAAATTAAGTATAAGTAAAGTGGTTGCATATCTTAAATAAAATTCAATGTTTATGAGAAAAAAAAACTTTTGAAATTTGAACCAGTTTCTAAATAATTACCTAATTAATAATTTATCAATACTTTCTTACTGAACACTTACTTTCAAACAATTAACTACCTGACAAATCAGGTATTTCTGTGCACAACATAGCCTTCTCGGTATTGGCCTGAAGTTTAATAATTACTCAAATAAATTATTTTTGATGTAAAGCGGCATTATATTTTTTTAGTTTGATACTATAATATATTCAATAACTGATTATTTAAAAATGAATGTATGAATTAAAGAAATAGGATAATCATATGCATAGAGAAATTTTCTATTTTATTGTGCATTTAATCCGTCAATTTTGCATTAACACATTTCACATGTTAACAACAGTAAAAATATCCTTTTAGGAGAAGCAAATAAATTTCTCAAAAATCGTTATTGAATACATTAATTAAATGTAAGGTAGTCATTTTGCTTTCAATCTCTGATCGAACCGCAGAGCAATTAGTAAACAAGCAGGCAATTAGTAAAACGCGTTGGTGTGCTGTGGAGGAATTCGTATGTTTTAATCCATAACTTTCACAATATGTGAATTATCAATAGTATTATTTGATTTCTTTAAACAGAAGAAAACAGTGCTGCAGAAATTTACCGTAGATGGTCCAAACATTCAATTACGCATTTTTAGTGTTGTTATTGAGCATGAATGATACAAAGGAATTTAAAGACGGGCAATCTCAAGTTCACAATAAAATGGGGCGAAGACATAAGTTTATCATAACAGAGGATGTTCTATACGCTTATAAAATAGTTCATCATAAGTTTGTGTGCAATTCTCTTTTTGCTCCCAACAGCTTCTGAAATAGCTTAATTGAAAAATGTTAACTAGCCTGGTGTGCAACATGAGATAAAACCAACTAGTTTTTCTCTCTTACTTTACCTGAACTTCTAGCAAGGTATTCAAAGTTTCTAGACTCATCAGGGTCTTTAAAAAATGTCAATCTTATTTCATTGAGAATCAAAAACCTGAACTTACGATACGCCAAAAGATTTAATTTCCATCGGGTTTTTGACAAAAAATAGCATAGTTTTTCTTTAAAGATATAACTATAAATTTTCGTGATAAATTTATTTTATTTTCAGTTCGTCAATGTTTTGTTGGTTATCAAAGATTCAAAAAAGAGGAGAAGAAATGGCCCAAACATTATTTTATTACAAATGAACTTATATTTTTGTGTGTGAGGAAAGTGTCTATTTCCATTGGGAAGAACTAATTATGTGTGATTTAAGTTTTCAAGCAATTAACGTAATTAAATTAGAATGTCAGCCAAAAAAAGTGGGTATTTAAAAACAAATTAAAAAATGCTGAGGAAAATAATTAATACAATTAAATTTGTTTGTAACTTTTAAAATTCCAATATGTCTTATTTACGAAAAAGAATATAGCGGTAAATAGATAGATACATTTTCATTGTTTCCTTTTCCTTTCCGATCCATTAAATACTTCTGATACCGATACATTTTTCATAGCGGTAGAAAAATTATTTATTGTTGTTCATCAAAACAGCAAGAATTAGTTCTTGACTTCAAGTTCCCTGACAGAGGGCAAAGAAATAAGTTGACTGATGAGCAGTGTGGTATTGTTTTTAGCATCATACTTTTATCCATTTCAGTTGGCTTAAAATATGGCAGATTATTTACTTTTTTGAATTTTTTAATATTTAGATCCAAAATAAGATCGACTTTACTTTTTTTCGTATAAGTCTGAAATTGACTTATTGAACATTGCCTTTCTTAGATTAATTAAATATTGATATTCGCCATTTTGATAACTTATTATCGATTCATAATTGCATTTTCTTTAAATGGAAATAATCACAATCGCAACGTGTTACATACAAATATCGGCTTATAAAAATTGTAATTTGATATTAGACTTATTAAAAGATTGCCAATTATAACATTATTATTGAATTGGTATAATAATTTTTTAAAGTGGAAATAATCCCATCTTACATATAAAGATCACCTATTAAAAATTTAGATTTTACATTGATTAAAAATTTTAATAAATCATTGGTTTATTAAATTAAAAACTTTAAAAAAACCGTTAAGATTTATTGATAATGAATGGTGATCGTATTTTATTATTGACCTGAAATAAATACAATAATAAATAATATTTCGTAGATTTAATTATATCATATGTTATTTCTCTATATCATGAGTGCAATAATGAATCTTTAAATAATTTTCCAATGTTTTCTATATTTCTTTAATAGAAAAAAAAATAATTTTCCCGTTATATCCGATACTTTAAATTCATCTGGAATCCATTTATTTTTCATTTTCAAAGAAACACAAAAAAAAATCTATTTATTGTATACCATCAAATTTATAAGAATTTATATATTGTTCGAACACTCCCTAATGTTCCAACATTGAACAAAGAAATAATTTATCAGTCTGAAAGTCAAGACAATATTTTTATTATCCTTATAACATTTGTATATCAGGAAATCGGTTTAATCAGTTTATTTATTTTTTCCAGTTATGGTGGCATCAGACATATTTACTTATTGTCTGAGTAAATGATCTCAAGGCACTGCTTTTGTTATCTTCATTGCTATGTATTTATCAAGAAGTAAGTCTAAAGATTTTGTATAATTTTTTTATGTAGTGGTTACATCGGACAAAGTAATAAGTTTTCAGACTAATGGGTCTCGAAGCAATGTTTTTATTATCCCTATTGCCATGTGTTTATCAGAAAGTAGGTCTAATAAATTCATCTAATTTTTGTCTTGTAGAACATTTCGCAATGTGATAAATTATCAGAATGATAGATCATTAGCCAATGGTTTTGTTATGATTCTTGCCATATGTTTATCAGGAAGTAATTCTAAGTGTTTTATCTTATTTTTCTCGGTGTAACATCGTACAAAATGATAAGCTATCAAATTGATGGGCGTCAATGTAATGTTTTTATTATCCTTATTGATAAGTGTTTATCCTGATCCAATATATCCTGATATTTCAATTTCACAATAGCCGGGACAACTTCTTCCATCGGAATGGTTGCCGAAAAAAGAATTCTCAACTATCTGTGTAGTCAAAACAACAAACTTCGAATCCTATGGTGGAATACACTATACAACTAAACTAAACTAAACTTTTACAACTAAATTTGAAATAACTGTTAAAACATACTGGTCCATGTGGGCTTTATTGAAAAAAAACCTGTAACATCTGGTGTTACTTTTGAAAATTTATCAATAAATGATAATGAATTTTATGGACCTTTTGGTATTATGTCTCCATATCCAGATATCAAAGTAGCAGAAATAAGAAAATTGTATGTCGATGCAGACGACATGATTTTAAAAATGAAAGATGTAAACAACATTGAATACAGAATTGGTGAATTTACAATAACAGAAAGTAAGAAATTTTAATTGTCTTTTTTTTATTTCGTCAGATGCAACAACATCTTTTCTTTTCAGGTGCTGACAACTGAAGGGAACTGAAGAGACACGCCTCCGGGTAATACTGACCGTCGCCGTAAAAATGACCCGGGCTAAACGTTGGTGCTTCACCTTAAACAACCCCATCCTGGATGATCACCCACCCATATGGCTTCAGGATGATGAATGCTACAGATTCCAGTACAAACAGGGAGCAGAAGGAACACATCATATACAAGGATTCGTCACATTTGAAGACAGAAAAAGATTGAGACAACTAAAACAAATGACAACAGAAGCACACTGGGAGGTGATGAAAGGCTCTCTAAAGCAAAATGAGGAATATTGTTCCAAAGCTGAATCGAAAATAAATGATTTCTATTCTAAAAATTAAAAAAAAGAAGAGGAAAATGCATTAGAAAGGTTACAGAGAGATTGTTATGATTATGATGACCTGTTTTCTATTTATAAAGAAAAATTTTAAATGTCATGTCGATTTCACACATTCATACAGAAATATCATGGATTAAAACAACAACCAAGGGATCATGTAACCACCTGCGTGGCAATTGTTGGACCAACTGGAACTGGAAAAACAGGTCAAATTAGATATAATTATGACATCAATGACATATATTCACAACCACACGGACAATGGTGGGACGGTTATAAAAATGAACCTTATTTCAGAGGGTACAATGTTTGAATACTTTATTTAAAAGACGTTAAATTATACATATTAAATCCGTCGAGGTTTACGCCTCTTTCTGTTAGTGTATTAGAGAGTTTATAGGCCGGCCATGGTGTCGTCCTCCTCATCTGCAAAAGCTCAATAAAATAATGATGTCCAGTCCTACATTTTCCCCCAATGCATGAAAAATAAGACATTTATCTAAATAAATTAGAGTGTCCAAAGTGTTTTAACTCTTAATAACTTCTCTTCTAAGACTTTTAATCTATTATAGAGAGTATGAAAGCCTAAACTCTTTTGTAAAACTGTTTTTAGAGAGCATTCATTTTTAAAGATTGCTCATATTTCCTTAATATTTCAAAATTAAGCGATTCTATTTTATTTAGTAATTTTTTTTTCTGTATTCTCATATAAAAAAATATAGAACGTGATTGGTTTCACTAAATAGCTTTTATATTAGCCGAAGCTTAATCACTTCAAATTAAAGTTTAACGCATTTTTGGAAAAATGATAAGAAATTAGTAAATGATAGAGTTTGAGCAATAAATAGAATGATGTAAAGCTTCTAAAATAATATGAGTTATATGACTGTCATAATTAAGTTATAAAATGGTTTTTAAAAAGTTTAATTAAAAAAAGTTTAAAGTTAAATCTTGCTGAGGAAGCCATTAAGAGAAAGTAACCTGAAATATGTAATGGACACTTTTAGCAATCATTGGGCGGCCAACTTTAAAATAAAATAAATATGAATCAAATTTAAATCAATATTCTCTAACATTTTTCGTTAACACTTTCCCTTCATACCTGTAGAGGAAAATATTAAAGATACCACTTTCCAGTAAAAATTATAATACTTACTGGCATTACTGTTTTATTACTTAACTGAACTTACTGGCATTACTATTTTATATTTACAGTTTCTATACTAGAAAACTGTATATCTGCATTAGTTTTTGGTTGCCAAATAATTTTTATTCCAGAAATATGAGAGTGGCTGATACTTGTTATGGGAATGTATTTATCAGTTATAGTAATGTTAATAAACGCGATACTTTTTTTCGATTTTAGTAATGCAAAAATTGTAAGGTATTGTTCTCAATTTCACCAGCTGTTTCTCCTAGATTAAAGCAAAGGTTATTATATGATATTCTTTAAAAAATATTTTTATTTATACTTCAAAATAATCTTCGGCGTTTGGAGTGTTTTTTTAAAAGGTTGTAAGAAATGGAATATCCCGATCAATATTCCTGTGGGAGTATATTTCCGGAAACATAATTTTTTCTTCTTTTTAACAACTTTTCAAATGGCAATCGGAATCATGGTCTATTTCTGTTATTTTATTCTGTACAAAAACGACGACTTTAAAGATAACCGGGTGGCTCGAATAAATATTTGTCACGCATTTTTTTAAAAATCGTTTGTTTTAGAAGATTTCGCTTGCACTCTAAAATCTTCGGTATTTATTTAAAGAAACGCAGAATCTGATAAACGATTTCCTTAGGCAACGGCATCGTTTTCGAAATTCCAATTTTATTCTATATTCATGAAAATCGGTAGAAATTATTTATGTTATTTATATATTATTCATTTAATGTAAAGAGAACACTGTAAGTTCACTTAATGTAAAGCTCGAAAATTTTAGATTTTATTTCATTTAAAGCTTCAAATCGTGTATATTTCTTTAAAAATAATATCTCGGTTTTCTTTTTTAATTATGTAAATTAAATGTAGTTAAATGTTTATTTAACTGTATTTTTCACTTTTCAAATAAGCAAAATATAAAATTCAGCATCTGAAAGAATATTTAATATTTTCTTCTTCATTTTTGCTATAAAAACAATTCCAGTAATATATAAAATAAATCAAATAGAAAACGTTTTATTCTATCTTTAACATTCCAAGCAGTTGATTTTGATAATTCTATTACTTTAAATTTTAATTTTGCAATTTATTTTTTTAATATGACTGTGATATTAATCTCGAATTTTTTTTTCTTTCTTTCTTGATACCCTTTGAAAAAATTCACGATAAATTCAAAAATTTACAACTTTGAGATGCACCTTAATAGTCGGAAGATAACCGTTTTAGAATTGAATATTTTTGTATATGATTCCTGCACACGAAATACATTTTATATGTTCAAAATATTTTATTCATACCTGCATTCATTTTATTTTTTCAATCCTTTACTTCCATATACAGTTTCAAGCGATATACAAGGGGTTATCAAAAAAAAAACCGTTTACAAGTAGAAATTGTAGATGTAGTATCTGTTAAAGTAGAAATTGTAGATGTAGTATCTGTTAAAGTAGAAATTGTAGATGTAAATATTGTTACCCAGAGTGGATACACATTGCCTTTGTTGTCTTAGACCTATTTTTCGAGCAGATAGCAGAAGAAACTCTTATCCGAAACAAAGTTCATATCAGACGGTGATGTACAAAATGGTGCAGCGAACTGGCTCAATAGCCAGGAAGTTGATTATTACCTAGACGGGTTAAACAAATTTGTCCTGGAGTGATAAATGCCACAAAAGTTTGTTGATTTAGAGAAGTGACTGCCACATATGTCTCTTAATTTGTCTTTTGTATCATTTGTCTATTGTTGATAAAGCATTTTCCTTCGCCTTGTAAACTTTTTTTGGATCAGCGCTCATATCTACCGATAATTTATAGATTAATTTAACTAATTAATAGTTTCTGCTTTACATATGTGGGAAATAAAACATAAGTATTCAATATTATTTATTTGCTTCTAATCCATGATATACTAGTCAACAATTCATTATTCACGCAAATAAAATAACATTCCTTATAAAGCACCAAAATAAAGGACAAGTGTGTATGGCCTCACCCTTTCACTATATACACACTCAATAGATGAAATAGGATATAACCGACGGACCTTGCGGCAATGTTTATATTGTTTTTCTTTATCTTGTGTTTACACGGATGCAAGTCCTTGTTTCA
This sequence comes from Argiope aurantia, assembly GCA_026543865.1. Classification (NCBI taxonomy): domain Eukaryota; kingdom Metazoa; phylum Arthropoda; class Arachnida; order Araneae; family Araneidae; genus Argiope; species Argiope aurantia. Next base: position 9,862 of record JAPMOR010037475.1, on the reverse strand, counting down.
CTTTCTCAGCAATCAGAACTATTTTTTTGTCCGCGATGGCATCAGGAAATGGGGCCCTCAGCTATTCTCCGTAGTCATAGCAACCTGTGTACATTTCTCTTTCTCAATTGAATAAACTAGCAACTGTCACCGTATGTGGATGAATTGCTCATGTCTTCTTTCTGGTAGAAAATTCGGGGTAGAAATGGTTGTGTATCAATCGATTTCTTAAGTGTCAAAGAATTATCTCCTGACGTAATAGATAATCTCACTTTTTTTCTTGTCACTTTTGGTAGTTGTATTAAACATGATGATCTAGATATCTGTTATTTTGTCTTCGTATAGGAAATGATTAATTTGCCTCCCACTCAATAAACTATTAAACTGAATTTTTTTTAAAAAATCACTAGTTGAGATGCCGGTGTCCTGTCCTAGGGGCATGCGTCTTCCCTGTAATCTGATCAACCTGGGTTCGAGATCTAGTTCTGCCATGGCTGTTCTTCCCTCTGTGTTCTCTCTGTGAGTGCGTGAAAAAGCCCCATCCCTGTAAAAAGGGTGTGTGTGAGTGTCATCTTCATATGAGCTAGATGTCAGACTTCTCGGGCACTCGGGGTCTTTACCCTCAGAAGCTACTGCACCCCCTTTCCGTTGTAACGCGGGCACGACTTCATTACTGGCTGAGATGCGTCGAATGTGATTCCTTAGTTCTTTCTATCTTTACTAATAACAATGAAAATGTGTATGTGTGTTTTGGCTCTCTGCAGAAGATTTCCTTTGCACTGTCAAATTTGATACAGATATACGTTGGGAAGAATATAAATAATGGGAAATGGGCAAACTATCTCTTTAGCAGATATATATTTTCGAAGGAATATAAAATACTATATATAAAATAATTCCTTTTTATATATGCCATATTGTCAGATGGTATTAAAATGTGAAGCTACAAAACCGTGAAAGAAAATAAGTTGTCCGGATACAACCGTATTTAATGTCACTATAGCATCTTTTTATTTGGATCTGTTAGGAATATATGTCTTTCTTATGAATCTACCATGTCAAATGAACAGAACGGGTATCAGGGTATTAATTTACTAGCCGCCTTTGGCAACCAGCTGTTTCACCAATCTTAATATTCGTTTAAATTTTAATAATTAAATATTTTTCGCAATTCCTACTTTAATAGATTCTTCATCAAAATATTTTAAAACTTCAAATTTTGATAGTCATATAATTCACTCATATTATTATAAAAGCCTTCATTCATAACGTAATATGTATCTATCTAATTTTCTGTTAGCTCCCGTAGAATTTATTTTTTAAATTAAAGTGGAAAGGATTAATCTGAAATTAATATAATAATATTTTTTTACTGAAACAAAGTATTTCTTTGTAATATGATTACTGAAAACAGTCACTGAGCGTTTAAACTTTATGGGCACTAAAGAATATCTTTCTTAATTTATGTAATATTTCAAGAATTTGTCAACAAAATTTTCTCAGATTCATCATTTGGAGATCGATTAATTAACAATGTTTAATTTTAAATGCATCAAACACTAGGAAAATAAAATGAATCGTTTAAAATAATCGATTAAAAACAGATTAAAAAAATTACTTAAAAAAAGATGTACTTAAAACTATAAGCCCATACAAAAAATATATAACTAACATAAATACAATTTAATTACAAAAGCATGCAACTAAACTAAAAATAATTTAAATTCAATCCGCATCCGTTGATAATATTTGTCAACAATCAGAACACAATGCGCATGCGTGAATTTTCAACGCCAGTTACGGTAACGCAAATGCGGGATTTTTTCTACACCAGTTGGGGTAACGCTATGCAGATTAGACATTTTTAATTTCCTTTATTCTGTGTTATTTTAATTCAAAAGTACATCAGAATGAATCTGATAGATCGATTAATTAACAATGTTTAATTTTAAATACGTAAAACATTAAGAAAATAAAGAGAATCGTTTGAAATAATCTGCCGAAAAATGTTAACCCTAGCCTCATTACTGTTGGGGAAAAAAAACTGAAGCCTTACTCATTTGGCGGTGGAGAGAATGGAAGATTTTTTGGAGGGAAAGTTAGTTTTTAATTTATAATTAAAATTCTAATTCAAAATTCAAAAAAAGTGACCTCAGATGCACATTCCCGACCTCTAAGGTATACATGTACCAAATTTGGTAGCTGTAGGTCAAATGACCTGGTCTGTAGAGCGCCAACACATACACACACACACATTGAGCTTTATTTATAAGTATAGATAACGATCTTAAAATATGTATTAATCTGTCATACACATTGATTCGAAATACTTTAGTAAAGAAATCATGAACTTATTCAGAATAGATTTATTTAAAAAAAAAGAATTTCATCCAATATTCTCGGTGAATCAGCCAATCTCAAAACGCGCATGTGGGCTCTCTGTAATCTGGGAGAAATTAATTAGAAGATATATGTTGTCAGCATTAATTTTTGCCTTTTTATTATTGTTCTGAAAACATTTGGTTTAGTAATAATTATTTACCAAACACACAGCTCATCCATTTCAACTCATTTAATCAATGTGGAATAATAATAATTATTTGCAAATAAGCTTTAATTTCTTAGTTAGAAAACTTTTTTTCTAAATTCTTCTCTTCAGGATATATATACACAAAACATTCGTGATTTGAATCTAAGTTGGATTCAGTTTTTTTTATAGGTTCAAAATTCCTCATATACGAGCCAAATCGACTTCGTTAACAACATACCGGATTTTGAGATTTCCTCATTATGTCTACAGAGTTCAATTTTCGAAGTTTTATCCTCATTGATTTCTTGTATCTATGACTTACACCATCCTATCAACCAAAATAGAATAGAATTATAATAAATTTACATTCAAAATTCAAAAGTAAAGACAAAATGAATCCGGCCCGAAGACTTTTTCAAGGGTCACCCTCAGGCAAGGATTCAAACCAGGGATTTTTTCTGTGAAGGGTCTGACTCTCGTCCAACCAACTGACCCTTCGTGACCCGAAAATCCCAGAAAATTGAGGTTTTGGAGACAAAAATTAGTATCACAAGAATAAAACATTTTCAAAAAACAATCCAGAAAAAAACACACAGCAAATCACGCCACAAAACACCAAGAAAAACAGAACCTAAATCATTTAAACCAGAAAGCTAAGTACTTACTAATTAAAAGTATAATTCCAAAAGAAAATGTCAGGTGTAAACTTGTTAGAACGTATGCACTTCGTTAAATTGGACCAAAATCAAATTTTCCACGTTTACAGCTATATATGCTTACTGTTTTGTCATAATGTAACGTCATCAAAGTTGAAGCGCCCTCTGTTGTGTCATAACTCAAAGTCAACCAACCGGAGGAAGTCAGAAATCAGACAGTCCTTCTCTTATCAAAATCTCTATATTGCAAAAGTTTTTGGGGAATTCGTTAATAGTTAAGTTCTCAATGAGATTGTTTGTTGCTAAAATATACGAACTTTTATTATTGCATATTTTTTTAATCCTGTTAAATTGTGAAAAAATCAAATTTTTGAAAATTTTAGAGTGTAAATTAGAATGGTAGTTACTAAGTTTTATAATTTTAAAGTTAAAATCATTCCTTTTATCAAAAATACCTATTAAAGTTTTTCCATTATTAATTTCAATATTTAAATCTAAATAATTAGCTCTAAGTTGATTTTCGTTTGTTTGAGTCAAAACTAAATCCTTTGGGTAACAGTTAATAACATCACTAGGATTATCCAAATTTAACAAAATTAAGTCATCAATGTATCTCCAGCCTATTATTAAGTTGTGTTTAATTATTTCTTTTTCATAATAATGTAGGAAAAGTGCGTTAGCCAATATTTTCCTAAGTAAGTTCCTAAGTAAGTTCAAACAATGAAATAAAACGTGACACTGTACTTCATATACAAGAAAATAAAAAAGCAATTTTATTCTTTGCAATATTATAGGCAGATTTGGTTAGACTTATATTGTTGCAATGGTAATAGTAGCAATAGACATACGAAATAGTTAACTCAAGAAGATCAAGTTACGATGACACAAGTAAAGTTACTGAAAAAGAAGCTGGATATATTTGATTATGATGCCGCGTATTGCAGTAGAAGTTTTGCTATTTATTTTCTTGAATAAAATAAATTCATCAACAATAACCAGTTTGGATTCCATGAAGGAAAATCTATAGATGTTGCTCTTAAAAAGCTTGTTGAAAAAATTTCTGATGGAAAAAGGGAAAAGGACAATATTCTGGTTCTTTCAGTGGACATAAAGGGACATTTGATAATAATCAACACCATTCAATAGTTAAATATCTAGATAAACTCCAATGTCCCCAAAATTTAAGAAACATCTTTGAAAATTTGCTACATGCCAGGAAAATAATCCTCAGCACACAAGAAGTCTGGGCCATAAGAGAACAGAAGCAAGGCTGGCCCCAAGGATCGTGCAGTGGTCCAGCTCTGGGGAACTTGGTGGCGAACGATCTGCTTTGTAAAATCTGGCCTGTCCATACAACTATCCAAGCATTCGCCGATGACTTTGTTTTGGTCATTAAAGCCAAAACAAAAGAAAACCTAAGACAAAATACCCAAGAATCAATAGCACAATTCGTATCCTGGGCTGACATAAACAATCTAGAAGTGTCCACTGAGAAATCCAACTTTATTCTGTTTAGTAAATGGGTAGCAGGACTCAGAATCTATTGGCAGGGAGAAAGAATAAAGCTGACACGCGCCATTAAATACCTAGGTGCCCATATTGTTGAAAAATTGAATTGGAATACCCATCTCAAGCATTTAGCATTGAAAGCGCAACAACAACAATTCAATTTTCTCAAAATAGCTGGCGAATCCTAGGAAATAACACTTCGACACAGAAAAAATTTGTATAAGACAGTCATTGAAAGGATGCTTGCCCAAGGAGCAGGAGTTTGGTGCCTCCACCCAACGGTTAGAGTAGCAAGAAAGCTCTCTTCCATTCAAAGAGGCTTTCTGTTAGCAATTACGGGAGCATACAAGACCATACCTACTGCAGCACTTCAGGTTATCCTCGACTTGACACCACTTCATCTGCAGCTTCAGATGATAGCAAGAATGACTGAACTGTACAGACTTCGTGGAATCGTACCTGATATGCCCCACATCAGCCCATACGAGTATGAACACAGAGCTACTGGCTGGACGTCACATCCTTCCAAATATCTCCAATCACATCAAATTTCGTTGGAATACGGCGGGTCTCAGAATTTAGTACTCGGGATCTATACCAATGGATCAAAATCCTCAGCAGGAGTTGGGGCTGCATTTTTTGTCGTGCAGGATGCAGTGACTATACAACAGTGGTCAACCAGCCTATTGAAAGAAAACACGGTCTTCCAAGCTGAATTACTAGCACTCAATAGAGCAGTCAAATACGCAACATCTCTTCCTACATCAGTTCAGGTTACTATTTACGTCGACATTAAAGCAAGTATACAAGCCTCAAGTCCTCCAAAATCCAATAGCCAATTAGCAAGAGATACATTTACCATTCTTCTTGCAAATCCTCACATTAAAATCTCATGGATCAAGGCATGTAGGCTATGAAGGGAATGAAGCGGCGGACAAACTAGCCAAAACAGCGGCTAATGCTAATTAAGATCGGAATGTAATGAAGCTTACAAGATGTCATCTGAAGAACATCCTCCAAACCGATATGATGACAAGATAGCAAAAGGAATGGGAAGAAGGCAAAACAGGCCGCTCCACATTCAATATAATACCGAAAGTTTCTCTCTATGCGGCCAACTGGAACAGAGCGGATGTCCTTTTCTTCACTGGACACGACCCATTCCCGACATACCTACACAGGTTCCACCTGGCCAACTCTCCTTACTGTAGCTGTGGGGAGATAGGATTCCCAATTCACTATGACACCGAATGCCTACTGAGTGTCTCATGGCACATGAGAAAGCCAGAAACAAGTCTCGAGGAAGAATGGTACAGGAGAGTTGCATCGAATACCCTTTCACGCGGAAAGATCCACTCCATAGTAAACCATATTCATAAATACCAAGACCTCTTCAAAACTACACAATAGCTGAGACCTGAATGCCACTTGTCAAAATCAGTCGAAATTATAACTTCAAAAGTCTCTCAAAAGAGCAGTTCTCACGAAGGAAATCAAAACCACAGGACTCAGACGGACACTACAGATTTCTGACTCTTCATTGATTATTTATATGCTTATACATGTTATACAGATATTCTCAATGTAATTTATCAATTTTTTTCAGTTAGTAATATCGTTTCCCTGTAAGTTCAACCCATAGTAATCATTTGTTTAAGTATTCTTGTCGCCTCCATCCAGTTATTACTTCACCAAAAAATTAAATACAGTCGCGTAGGATTTGGTACCGATAGGATTTTCTCTAGAGAACCCTGGATGGTCTGCCGTCTCTTTCTTTCTACCAACAATTTCTTTCTTTGTTTTTTCCCCTTCCATTTTGTGCTTATCCAACTGGTTAGATAACTTAGTGTTATATGCACCGGGGACGCAGGATGGCTTTATGTTATTTCACTAGAGTCACCCATCCAACGATTACAAATTAGTTATTTGGTGAAGAATAGCTTCGAGACAGATTCTCCGTAGCTTTTATGCCATAAATTCTATCACCTTATAAGACTTCAGTGGTGTCAAACCAGCGTTTCTTGAAAAACAGAGAGGGTATCTCTAATGAATCTTGAAATTAAGCTGTCCGCTGCACACATGTACTAGACCAAGAGTTATGATTTGAGAAGAATATTTTATATTTGAATATATTTGAATTCTATATACAAAAGCAGATCTTTGTTATCTCCTTGTTGTTGTTGTCCATGACACTTGTCATAGAGTAGCCCGCTGACGAAAGCAGCTAATTTTAGCCGAGTTTTCTCGTCTCTTGTTTCAGTAACGCCATCTAGGGTCACGAGTACGTCTCATCAACTCATATGTCACAGCCTTTTTCACAGGGCGGACTTTATTCCCTCCTCCAGATCGTAATTTAGACGTGAATCAAAGAACGATCATCTCTTATCAAGTAACCCCAGTGGTATTGTATCAACTTTACCACCGGCAAAAAAGCTACTACTACAACAACATCTCCATAACATTCATTCATCGAAATGTATATAAACATGAAACATTGAGTTATAGTTCTACTATCGTCATCATCATGTGTTTATCAGAATAGAGGCCCCTATTTCAGTTTCAAAATTGTGGATTTATTGATTAATTTTTCATCAAAATGATAATTTGAAGCCTCACTCTCTCCAGCTTCACCTTCTGCTCTATCAAGAGAAATTCCAATTATTTGATTAAATAAATAAATTTTTTTTCATTTCGATTTGTTGCTATTAATTTGATATTTTATATAGATTATTCTTTCATTTCGCATGACTTTATTTATCTTTGATGTGTTCTGTTTAGGTAATAAAATGAAGGAGTTTTCGTTTCAAGGTTTTATGGAAAAGTAATTAATGACTGACTTATCCCTTTATTTATTTAATACCTCTGTTTCAAATTTGATTTTCAGTATTTTTGTGACAATCAATATAAATTAAATGACATGCCATTTAACAGTATATTTTTTCTTTTTTGACACTTTATTCGTTTATGTGCGTAAATGATTTGTGAATAATTATTTCTTAGGTTTTCTATCTCCTAAATAAATTTGAAATATTAAATAATTAAATATATAGTATTTAAATAATTCCACAGAGAATAATAAATAAGAAATGCTCAAAAAATGCCGAAAAGTTCAAATTAATATAACGGGCGCATTTTTGTTGAATTCATTCACTTGTATTTATTTCTGCGTTTCTTGGAGGAATAAAGGTTTTTGAAAATATTTTCTGAATCCAGTGAGTGCATAATAATAATATTGAACCATAAAAAGGATTATTTAAATGCCATTTAACATTTTATAGGGCATAATTCTGGGACATTGAAAAATAAGATTTTTTTAGATTTATATCACGATAAATTTCTTTGATATGTAAGTTAATTAATGAAATAAAGGGTGTTTTTACCAGAGATAGTTTAAGGGAAACTGAAAGTGGTAAGCATATTTACCACTGAGCGTTAAGGATAAAAAATATCATCAAATGTTCATTGGTAAGTATATACTTATAACTCGATTTTAGGTAATTTGAAGCAATTTATATATATATATTTTAAGTTAGACATCATAGAATTCAAATTCAGTATTACCTTACATTCAAGTTTGAAGCTCATTTTACAACTATTAAGTTGGTTGGGTGGATCGCTACATTGCATAAAAATAAGACTGTTGCAATCTGATGCACTTTTATTAATAACATCTTAGCCACGTTTTGCTTTAAGCAATAAACTAAAATGTCATAAACTATAGTATTCAAATAATTAATACCTCAAAAACGAAGTCAAAATACGCATAAAAATCATTAAAGGGAATATCCCAAAATTCAAGAAATTTCAATTGCATGAAAAGTTTTTGTTGATTTTTAAAAAGGAATGCTGAACGTAAATAAATTCAATAACAAATAATAATAACTAAGTATAAGAAAATCTTAAACATAAGGAACCCAATACTATGGTGCTCCATGTCCGAAAACGTTTTCAGGAGTTTAAATTTAATGACAAACGCTAGAACTTAATGTCGCTACGAAAATAATTACATCGTGAACGGACAGTGGTCGGCATATTTTTTACTTTTGAATGCAACTGATATTTAACTGTAGACTTAAAGTATTTCAGAACTATTAAAAGCTATCAATAAAATTTTAAGTATCTGATTACCCTATTTACCATTATAAAATGCTTTTTAGAGCCCTCATAAAAATATTTTACAGATGATAAGAAATATGCCAGAGAACTCTAAGGAGTTAACAATATTAGTTGTTTCATGTCTGCTGATAGCATTATTTAAAAACTAGTTGCAACGTAAAATTTCTTTAATGAAGAAAGTCTCATATCCACTATATACTTCAGTTGTTAATCTATGCATCTGCATTACTGCCTCAGTCTCATGAAAAATTTTGCAAAGAAAGAAGTTGAATGATAATAGCTTTATTGATATGTGCTGGTGTCATTTTTATTGAAAAACTTTGTTCATTCGGATTTAGGCGTTTTATGAGAGAAAAGGATCGTTTTAAATTTCGTTGGGATTTTAACTGATTCAACTCAAATGTCATTATCTGAAGTTCTAACAAAATAATATTACATTTGCATCTGAAAATTATTTTTTAGTTTACATAAATATTTGTTTAAAGTACTCTTCAAAAGAATAACTTCTCTTTCAGAACTTTTTTTCCAACTGCAGCATTTTTCTTTTGTTTTACAAGCGTTTTAAAAGAATTGCTGGAATCCTGAATTATTACTACTATCTCTTTCTCTTACAAAACTATTTTCCGTCTTTGAAAATATCCGTAAGGTTCGAAGAAGTATCATTTCTTAAATGTTTTAGAAAGTGTTTATTTTAGTAGATTGCATTTTCATTCTTTATTCTTCCGTTTTAGTTTTCATTCTTTATTCTTCTGTTTTAGTTTCAAAAATTCTAAAGTCAATAAAGATTTTTATATATATATATATTTCCGCTCTATTTTAGAGATATTGTATTTTTGAATCACTGCAAAGGTTGTTCAAAATGCTCTCAATTTAATTCACACTTTACTTACATAATCGTTAAAAACAGCAATGTCCTTCTGCTGAATTTTAAAATCCTTAGAAAAGCAAACTCATTTTTTTCTCTATATAATATGTGATATAAATAAATTAATTAATTTGCTATTTTTGTTCACAAAATGCACAAAATTATATCACGATATTATAATGTGATAATCCCATATCCTTCAGATAT
>JAPMOR010037473.1:0-11834 GCA_026543865.1 Argiope aurantia | reverse complement strand
CTATTAGTAAAGGCTTCAATATGCATCTTTCTTAATTCTTTAAATTATTAATCAGTTTCCGTGAAAAATAAAAATAGATATCAGATTTTCGAAAAATTATTTTAATCTAGGAGAATTTGATTGAATTTTTGAAATGTAATTAGTTTATGTTTGTGAAATTCATGAAATTATGTAGTTTAAAAATCTAAAGTAAAAATAGCGCAATTATAATTACATAGTTTATGATTCGAAGGAATTATCTCAATAGAGAATTCATACAAAGCTATGTAGTAATTTTAAATGGATTTATAACTCGCATGAAATTTTCAGAATATAGGATTTTTCTGCCTTCCTTCCAATTATTTGTTGGGTAATATTAAAGCAAGAAACTGAAAATGGGAAATATTCTTTTCCGGAACCAAAGCGCATTAAAAGCAGCATCAGTATTTATTGAGCCGATTACTATCACCTAAGAGAACAAAGAATATGCATTAGTGAGTGTAAATCATACAGCATGGTTTGAAAATGTTTCTCCTAACAAGTGAATATATATTCAAATTTTAAATTGAATTATATTTATATAAAATCTCATTCCAAAGAAAATCCTATGAACTCAAATAGGAATTCTGCAAACTGTCTACGAAATACATTCTAAAATATTTATCATTTTAAGTAAATTTTAAACGTCGAAAAGAAGTCCAAGATACAAAATGCAATTTAAGAAGTTAACTTATTCAGTAAATGGAGTTGGAGGCTTTCTAGGGAATTGTTAATGAAAATTTATAGAAAAGATAAATTTTTGTAACGAAATAGAATGAAATAACCAGCAGCTTATCAAAAATCAGGCTTTAAATTTGGAATTACATATAATTGCTTTTTTTCTACATAATTTCTTTAATGCAGTTACGAAAATTCTCAAATTTTGGGAGTTATTCATTTGAGACGATCAATAACTCTCCTTTTATTCATCCAACCTAAAAGCAGTTGTCTTTAGCCTTCAAATTTATCTTTTTAAAACTAGTCTCAATTTCCAATAGAAGGATGATATCATCTACTTAAGGTGTACGTACACACTAGAAGATTTTTTTTTTAAATTTTAACTTTAAAAATCCAGTTTTTTCGCAGCGGGTCATTAATATATGTTTAAACTCATTTCAGTGAGAACAAAATACCATATTACACTAACTATTAATTAAATAATATTTAAGGAGCTAATTAGCATATTTTTTTGAAACATGATATCTTAAATTCTAATTTGTACAGACACACAATTCTAGTTGGAAATTATGCCTAATATTAGTCTTCATGTTGTCTGCCTCAATCAAGTTATAAGAATATATAGTTTTTAACAATTTTTTCATCAACGATAAATAGAAAAAGCAAGATTTTTTCTGTAATTTTAACTTTTAAACAGCTATAAAAAATTTATTTCTATAAATATTAGATTGAAATACAAAACATCCGCTATTTTATACAAATTATTTTGACATATAAATTGTATTTGGTAAATTTCTTGTTGAGATACAATTGTTTGAATGAAGCAACATAGTGGGAAAATATTCTTCATAAAATGAGTTTAAAAAACCGTAACTAGAGTTTATAATGAAAGCACCTCAAGAAAAATAATTATATCTCGAGAAATATTTCGAATATTGACATCATCTTGGAATCGTTTGAAAGCTAAAGGATCAGAGAACATTATTAAGCAATAAAAAATATTCGGTATTTTGAACTATTTTCGAAGTTTCAAGTGTGTACATACACCTTAAAAATATTTTGTAAATCTTAAAAATATTTTGAAATTTTAAAACAATGTTTTATTTCAGATATATTCCAGTAAGTTATTCTGTGTGCGAAAGATAAATCTTAAAAATGAATATATTTTATTTATATTTGGGTAAATAAGATATTTTCAGTTGGCATTTAAAAATTCGTTACTGATCAGAGAATTAGAAATCGTTAAAAAGGAAAAATAAGATTGCAATTCCTTGATTGTTTTCTAGATCCTCTTCCACTGAAATTTTTCGGAAGAAATTTTTCAGTAGTCCCCCTGTCGAAGAAAATGAATCAGAAAAGTAATTTACTTAATTTATAGAAATTTGCAGTATTATATTATTCCTTATCTCCTCAATCTTCAGTATATATCGTTAAATAGGAACTGAATAGAATTTGAAATCGATTTGATTATTCAATATTTAATGCTTAATAACTTAAAAGGATTAGGCGCCAAATATGAATTATTCATTTGACCCATCGATAAGATTCCTCAAAACAGTATTTAAGAAACACAAAAGATATCGCTTCAAATGTTTAATACCAAACTAATATATACTATACCAATTCATCTGCATAAAGATTTCAGTTAGACATGTTTCTAACGCAAATCTAATAATTTTAGAAATTCTTTGCCTTAATACATTAAAATGAACCTGTCTAATTAGCCTAAATATTGGAGACTGACTTCTCAAAATCGAATTTTCTAATCGCATTTCTAAAGTTTTTTATGTGGGTCAGTCCTTTACGAGTTCGGAGATTCCCTATTAATTTTTTTAATCAGTTCATAAATGTTAGTAAATATATAATTAAATTACGATGACTAACGTATTTGAATTCCTGATGTCTCATACCCAAAATGAAGAAAAAAAAAACATTTATGCATTTAGATATTACAACTTTATTTCCATGGCATAAGCACTTAACCTACGGCAATAAATAAAGATTCATGGTTATTCATTCGATTACCAAACTAATTTTATTGTTCTGAGAAATAAAAATTATTATAAATATTTCCTATATAATTTGACTCTACAGTTCTTCAGACAATTTATCTTTTGAAATCAATGGGAACAGCAATGTCAATGATGAACTCTCACTAGAAGTATCGACATCATGCATTATCAAGTATCAAGTATGTTGTATCAAAAGAAACATCCTAATTCAAAAAGGTTCAAGACAAAACATTTGCAAACTAAGAATGTTGCCTATTTGTTTTAAAAATATATCCCACAATTAAACATTAAATTTGTAATACATTAAATAAGTAAACATTATACAATTATGTTGGAAATCGATTGGATCAAAATGTTAAAATGATATACAGGAATTGCTAAAATTCTGAAAAAGATCATGATTAACTATATAAAGTAACGAAAAAATATAAATTTATTCATTATAGAGATAAATACAATTCATTCTACACAGCAAAAATTTAGCTCATGTAAACAAAAGATTTTAAAGTATTAAGAATGTTGAAATAAAAATTCGATACAGATTATAAAATAAAACTAATATACATAATTATTATTATTAATATTTTATGATGCATAAACTCTTTATAAGTAGAAATTAAGCATTTTACATGAAACATTTATATAATATTTAAAAGCAATAAAAAGTATCGTTAAGAGTTGATGTACATATAACGTGTAATAAATACGGTTTATAAATATGAAGTGAACAAAAGAAAATATGTATAAGGAATATTTATTAAAGAGCATACAAAATAGTGAAAACAATTCATAATAACCATACTGTATTGAAGGTAATAAGGGTTCACATTTCAAATGGGAATTCTATACATTTGGAACATTTACAGGAATTTTAATGCACATAAAAATTATAAGTATCAAATTTTTGAAACTAATTAAACCTTTAACAACAAATATTTTATAAATACATATGATAAGTACAAATTGAAAATCAAAACTGCTTTATAAAACTCTTAAAACCACATTAATAAAATATTTTGATGTATAAAATTTAAGCATTTCTTTTAATCGAAAGAACTTTATATTATACAATCAGAGTCATACAGTCGAATGGTCATCAAACAAAATTAGTGATTAGCTTGCATCAGTTTGCATCCACTTTGGATTCGCAAAATAAATGTTTTTATGCTCACGTCTAAAAAAATCGGGAATTTTTTATAAATTCCCGATTTTTCGAGTTTCATATTGAAAGCACAACCATTACAATTGTATTTTTAAATGACGACATTAAAAAAAATTTCATATTTGAATTGAACATTTTTGTTCATATAAGAATTTTGCATAATACGGTACAAATTTAAAATAAAATTTACATTTCGATGCACATAGAATGCTTTAACGCTTCATAATATTTAAAAGATTTCTTTTAATTACGTTACCAATAACATAGTCTCAATATTTTTTTGAAGCAAGTATAAATATTTCACCTATCGAAACATGCTCCGCCAAACTTTTAAATTTAAAACAAAAACGTTTAGCGATTTTATTAAAAGTCTGGGGAAAAAAATTTATGAATTCTATAAATTTTTTTGTACTTTGTTTAAAAAAAATTAAAATTTATATATATATTATACTTCTATTACATCCATTCAATATATATGAAAAAGCGAGTCAAATTACACAGGAAACGCTATTTAATAAACTAAATTTTTGCTAACGTTTTTAATAATATTTACATTAAAGAATTGTATTTTCTCAGCTTCTTGATCATCATGGTGATCAGTCACGATGATCAAGAAGCATTTCTTCAAATTCTGATTGACTTGCCGGCTAAGCCAATCAGAAAAATCCTACGTTCAAATAACCAGATGAAAAAATGTTTGATAAATCAAGAAAGTTTAACTTATTTTATATTTGATTTTCTAGACATTATTTAATAATTACGAATAAAATATCAATATGCAGCAAACCTCCTCGTCATTAAAAGCTTATAATAAATCGTTAATTTCTTAAATTTGATTACAATAACTAAAAGGTTTTATGAATGGATGCAATGATTTTAAAGTGTTGCACTATTTCATTTATTTAATTTTTATATATAAGCAAACTATAAAAATAAAATTTGTTTTATATGTCGGGAGCATTAAATTTAATGAGAAATAGTATAACAAAAAGAATGATTTATTTTAATTATTTGGTACTTTTCAAACGTAATAATTATCCTTTTTATTCATAAAAATTTTTTTAAGAATTATTTTTCAAGTTCAGAACCAAGTGGTATCACTCATATGATATTAAAATTTAATTTATTCATTCAATTAATATAGAATTCAGTTCTTAAAACAGTGTATTTACATAGAATACATAAATGCATACAGTTACAACATGTGTGCTGTATTAAAATGTGTGATAAAAAGAATTACAGCCAATAGACACCAGAAATATTGGTAAATGAATAATAAAATTCTATCTTTAACACAATAAAGTAAATCAAATAAAAGAATGTAAAACATTAATGCTGATCAAATAATTAACATCTATATAACACAAAAAATTATTACTAAGTTACCATTGATTTTTAAAAAATAGAAAGGCAGATAAAAGCTACAAATTTCTTAAATTTATATAAATATTTTGAAACTTCTACAAGTTGCACTATTTAAAAGTTGAAAAATAACATCCCGATTTATATTCAGCAAGCATCTAGAACAAAAAATATTTATTGCTAACTTGTTTACATTAATTTTCTAGAACAGTAGTCATCAACACCAAAAAGGCTGCATACATAGGTCGTATAGGCTGCATACTGTAGTTCGTATACAGTTATTTTATTAATATTAAAATTTATCGAAATTTTCAAATCTTAAATATCAAGACTAAAATTCAATATTGTCGATCCAGAATCTCAGCATGAAAGTCATTTACGATTGTCAATATGAAATCGCATTTTTTAAACAAATATATACAAGACGGTTAATGTACTAAAATATGCATCATATTAAATTCCCTATGTTGAAAAACAATTATATTTAATAATCCATTTGACATTTTTTCGTCATTTTTTTCTTTTAGTGTGAAAAACACTTTCCAGCTTAAAACGTTTCGCTGGAGTTTTTTTATTTCTTTGTTTATAATTGTGTAAAAAGAATTTTTCTAACGGAGAATAACCAGTCTGACGTATTTAAAAAGGTTTTATTTTTAAAACCTTTGAACTATAGTTAAATAGAAAAATGAGAAAATACTATTGTCTTGCGAAATTTTGGTTTAGATTTAAGACTGCAAAGTGCAAATGTGATCATTATAAAATGCTCATCATGCTACACCATTGTGCATTGTGTTTCTGAATAAAAAAAAAAAAGGTAAAATTCTTTAAAAGGAATTGCATCTGAACGTAAATGGATTGAAGAATTCTAAAATACATTCATTAGTCCATTTCAAAAAGCTAAAATATTCTTCACATTAGTAACATTAAATATTAAAATAACAATGGAGCAAAAGCTCTTTCGATGAATATGTTTTATCCTTTCAGATACAGTTTCTTCAGTAATGTTAATTTCAAAATGACAGCCAGAATCATTTGAATCGAATCTTACTCTTCTATACAATGATATGTTCCTGACAAATTATATATAATGGAAAGTTTTCAGATCTAAGGAAAACATTATTTGACACATTTTTAGATGAGAAAAATAATGTTTTGCTTTTGATGAAAAAACTATCAAAGAAATTCCGAAAATAAGTGACAAAAGATAATCGATTTTGAATATATATATATGAAAGAACGAATCCAAGACTAAATTTCAATAAAAATGTTAAGGATAGACACTACCGGATACTGTTGTTCTTCCCTTCGGCAGGTTTTACAGAATCGGAAGGGAAACTTCATGTCTTCTATAAAAGAAAGTCCAGCATTCATCACCCTATTAAAAACTTGATTATCTTCCTGCTACAATATTCCAGTAAGGATTAAGTAGTCTGACGCACTTGTTGATTCAATATTATATTCTCTGGATTATGTTTAAAAAATATATACTCTCTTTGCGATATTATATCAAGCATAGGAATCTGAAAATAAAATTAGATGCAAATTATTTTAAATCAATATGAATCCAGTTGTGAAACGAAGTATGCATGAAATATTTTAGAAAATTGCTTATATTAATCATTTACGAATAGATCAAATCAAATTTTTTGCTATAATGCCAGTCATTGTTTACACCAAAATATAAAAGTGCATTTTCTATTAAATAATTTAGAAAAATTTTATTTATCGACATAAACGTTAGATAATTAATCAGTTTATACAATTATAGGCAATTAAATATTTCATTGAAATTTCAATTAAACAAATAGATTAATTCACAATTGCAATATTAAAAATATAGTTCCCAAAAAAGGCTTCAAACTCCTAATAAAGGCTTTTAGAATTTTTTTCTGTCTAAACCATTTCTCGCGTTTTAGGCGAATATAATTCCATTTATTAGAAAATCAACCATTAGTTAAAAATTCAATTTCGGTGTTATGACAAATTATGTGCAATCAAAAGTACAGATAATCAAATATTTATCCACATTTGGAATACGAAAATAAGTAAATAAAATCATTTTATAATTTGAAAATATTTGTCAAGATACTAGTGAGATTAGGGAAAATTATTTTCCTGATAAAAAAAATCAATATACAGATTTTCAACAAAACAGTTTCAGAAATATACAATCATTCAGAATTTTCAGTTATCATGGCACAAAGAGTTTGCTTTGGTTGACATATTTGCACTTGGTTCTCGTAGATTTTAATGAGCGAAACTGTTACGCGAAAAGATAGAAGAACTAAATAAAAACAAAATTGTAGCATTAAAATGTTTTAGTACTGTATTTTTTTATATTAACCCGTTTTAAAATTTACAAAAAAACATTTCAAGTCATCAGAAGCCTAAACTCCTTTTATTTTCACACCTTAGCCGCTGTATTTGCTTGGATTTCCTTTTTACCCAATATGATACGACTTGAGCAGCAAGAATTTTCGTACAAGTAGAAAATTCTAAGTCTTTAAAATTAATTCTACTCTTATATTTATTATTATGTCTCAGCTACTTACTATTTGCAATTGGTTGCCATTTTTGAGAAAACTTGGTATCCTTCGACTTCAGCTGCCTTGAATATGATCGAATTCTGAAGATGGCAAGGTTGACTTCTCTAAAAGAGGAAGATGGCAGACGGCAAAATATGACATCCCAAGGAGCGCCAATTTATAATTTCAGTCTAAAATTTGTTGAACTGTAAGCATCAGTATTTTAAACCATGTAACAAGCTGTTTCTTCGCATACTACGCACAACGTATATGAATACAAGTACACGGATGCAGATATTCTGTTCTAAATCGTAGTCTAGCTTATTTGCAGTAATTTCGATTTTAAGAAACTTGTAGAAACTTATTCTACTGATTTTTTTTTTCAAATTTTGAGAATGCAATTAAATTTAAAATTATCAAAGTTAACTAACAAAAGGAATGTCCAAGAAGTTTTAGTTTTCGGAATTTTTAAAAGCTATGCCTTCAAATAAGAATCCCCATTTATCCTATTATATCAAACAAAGGCAAATTACGATTTTATAACTTGAGCAAAATTTTGAAAGATGTTACTAACTTAATATATAACTAACTTCAACATCAGTTTTTAAAACTATATTGCATTTAAGCTCATAATTTTTATAAGAATAAATGCTCTAAACAATTGAAATTACTGGGAAAAAAGCATAGATTTATTGAGAAGAAAGGTTAGATGTCACTAACAAGATTTGTTTAATAATCTGTAGATAAAAAATAAATTGCACAGAACATTAAGAGCGGCATGATTTCGACCTTTTTTCATTAGTTTTAATGATAGTGAATATCATTCTTACAACCGTGCCCGAGGCTAAATTATTTATAAACTATGCAGAATGGATAGAACTCATCTCGCATTAAGTATCAAACATTAAATTAAAAGAAAAACGAAGGAATTTTTCACTGTATGAGTAAGTTGCATACTGTGACCTACTTGAGAAGGAAGATCAATTTGAATATAAACTCTAGATAAAACTGTCTGCTGATCTCAAATGTGCTCAGTAAGAGCATATTTGGATACGATTTTGGAATATTCTAAAACCTATGTTGTCAAAGTTTAAAAATTAAACGCCTAAGAATTAAAATTTCTGATTTTTTTTACAATGATGAAGAATCAAAATAAACTTCAAGAAAATAACCCATTTTTTACATCATATTTGTTTGAAGATGAGAAAGAATGTAAGTATTTCTTGTACATAATCAAAACGTAAGCAGATTTGAAAATATTACTGAGATATTTTAAAAATTGCTTACAGCAACTATCTATATGCTTATGCGCAGATTGTATAATTTACCAAGGTATATAGCTATATAACAAATTAGAAGGAAATCCATTTTTATATTCTTTTAAATCGCTGTTAAAATCTTTTCATTTTAATTCTAGAATTAGTAGAAAAATCTATCCTGATTGATATCCTTCCATTACACCAGTATTTCATTTTCGAAATATGTTTTTAGACAAAATTTTGATGGATAGGATAAACATTCCTAATCCGGTTCGGATACAGTTTAATAACTGTAATTAACTGTTTTTTATAAGGGCAAATCCGTCCCTCAACAAATCAAATGCCTATTATGATTATCAGGTAACTGCATTAAGTCATAATTATTAAAAAATAGATTTTAAAATTCCATTTTTAGCATCATTACCATTCATTTGATCAAAAACCTACAAATTACACGTATCTTCCAATTTTTCCGTCACTGCATAATTTAAAAATCAGTATTATGAGAAGTTCATTAATCAAACTCATGAAATTTTCATTTAAAGTATGATAAGTATTTAGAATGATTTCCCTTTAACCATCTGCCAGGTTCAATGCCAGTATCGAGTGTCCTCTTTCGTTTCAAATCTTTACATCAAATGTTTTTACATGCGTAAAAACAGAATATGAAAGCCAATACTGAATTAATCAGGGGAGCTGGTAATTGTTTTGGTTCAACGCTGTAAAATGAAAATTTTTAAACGCCCTCTGTATAGGAAGTAATGAGGATGGTTAATTCGACTGGAGAAAGAAATAAGCTACATAAACAGATCTTATCACAAGGTAAAGTGTTATTGACTGTATTCTTCTAAAAACTATTTGCTAAAAATCTAAATATTAGAAATTATATGCATTCAATTCGAATACAAAAAAAAATATTAACATTTAAACTTAATCCAGCGAGAAAGACTTTTTGTATCGAGAAATAATAGCCAGTAAATAGCCACTCAAGATCTAAACCGTTGCCGCTTCTCGTTTGCAAATGTTTAAAAGTTATACCATCGAAGACAATTTGTATCTTGTCTTCTCCGCTTGTCATTTCATAGAATATTTTTGTTGTCACGTATTGATTCTTTCAGAAGTGTTAAGATTTAAAAATTGTTGAATCGTTCAGAAATACAGTTATTAGGGTAAAACAGGAAGTCTTCTAACAGTATCTATGGAATTTCAAAATTAACTCCACGAGATTTTAAGAAAATACACTAGGCAGTTGCAAGGATTAACATCTCCTAGTTTACAGCATTAACGTTAAATTAATGGTAGATTATTTAGAATATTCAACGCATGTTGTAGTAGAATGTATGCATATTCAACGCAAACAAATGTATGATATTTCTCATTGCCTAGAGATAAAGTACAGAAGCTTGTTGCAAGTGTTTTTGCTACTTTTCAAGCTCATTGGAGCTAGTATAAACCCCTCCAAATTCAGAGGCATTATCGTTTTTTACATATATCAAGTCTTTAGATAATAAAATTATTATAAGATTTATTTAAATTCGTCTTTACATTTAGAAATTTGGATAAACGATTGTGTTCTTATCAGTGGCGTACCTTTTAAACAGAGATGAATGCATACTAAATAACTCCAGGAATGGGCTCTAGGATAGAAATTACTATATTTGCGAGTACTATACTACACGAAATTTAAATTTTAAGAATACATTTACAGCTTACAAATAAGATACGATTGATTGTTTTATATACATCTTTTAAAATATACAATTAAAAATAAACACGCATTTTGTACAGAGCCTTATCTTTCTTTCGAGAAATATTTATTTAAATATTTGTGATATATTTTTAAAGAAATGACTTGATATTCTTATAAACGGTGCATTATTTTTACTATCGATGAATATAAAAATAATTTATGAAATTCAAAAATTAAAATAGTCACACTTGGAGTTGAGAATAAAACTCTTTTGAATTCTTATTTCACTTAAATATATCTATCACAACAATATATCATGAATAATTGAATTATAAAAATCACACCCAGTATAAACACGAGTAAAGCTACACGAGAAATGTAGTTTACTAATATGATTTAATTTTCGGTGAGATCAGCAATCTTCACTAATGTTTCCTATGCAATCATTCCGATATCTAAAAACAAGTGTTCGTATAGTAGTCACGCATTCCTCACTCTCTTCACTAAACAAAAGATTTAGAAATTTGTCCAGCATACTATCTTCCAAGGTTATAGGATTGATTTATTCTCTTGTATTTTTCATAATTGCCCACAAACATTTGTTTAAATATTCACTCTATAATTACCCAAGACTTTCCCCATACATCCCTAAGTAATCCTTTCCTTCAAACTATTCATCTATTTAACACTCAAGGCAATTACACACAGTCTGTACACTACAATTTCCACTACATGTTCTCCATTCTACAATTTCACTGAGCAATATTTTATAACATCTAGGATTCACAAATACGCCTAATGTTCATTTCTTATACATAACACTCAAAGTTTATTTAGAGACACATCTTTACACAATGACAAGCATTCTTCATCCATTTCCCACCCACACACACCACTATACAGCGACCAACACTCTCCATCCGTTTCCCACCCACACACACCACTATACAACGACCAACACTCTCCATCCGTTTCCCACACACACACACCACTATACAACGACCAGCGCTCTCCATCCATTTCCCACACACACACACCACTATACAACGATCAGCGCTCTCCATCCATTTCCCACACACACCACTATACAACGATCAGCGCTCTCCATCCATTTCCCATACACATCAC
>JAPMOR010037468.1:661419-697993 GCA_026543865.1 Argiope aurantia | reverse complement strand
AATAAAAAATACATGATAAATAAAAAAATACATGATAAATAAAAAATGAATATTAAATATAATGACAAATATATGTTATTGGAGCAAAATTCGAATATATATTTTTTTCTGTTCCAAATGAATTTTGCAATAATTTTTACATACAAATTTCACGGAATCTGAAAGAAGGATCTTTCGAATGTCCACGGTCTGAGTAATATCCTCTATGTGGGATCATGGTTCATAGTTAAAGAATGCCTGTTTTCACACTGTATACACAGTTATTTTCTAGGAACATAATTTATTTAAGAATATACAAAATATTACAATATGCGTAAAGAAATAGTTAATAAAATAGATTAACGTATTTTTTTCATCTTCTTAATTTGTGCCACTAAATCAGAGCTTCTAATTTTTAACATTAAAAGGAATATAATTTCTGTGGTTTCAGTATATGAATTAGGTTATACTGCCTGCAATTTTGATTTCGATTGATAAAGTATTTTTCAATAGTCATACGAAAATGAAGGCCAAAATGATTTTTTTTGTCTTTGCTGAAAACAAAATAAGATGGTTTGTAATTTTGTACAATCGCCATGAATAGCATTCGAGTAATAGGATTATAAGTAAAATAACCATACCATAGCAATTTTTTATGTAAAATGTTAGGAAAATAATTTTAAACCGGCATTTAACTATCACATGGGAAATCATTATACGTAAATGTTGTAAGCAATGCAGTAAAAGTAATTGAAAAATTATTTTGTGACTTAAATCTTTTAAAAATGAATTAATTAAAATGGAATATGGCAACTATACATTAAGGCTATAAAAATAAAAGATATGAGTGTATATTACCTATGCAATAATATATATCATATTATTGCGTAGGTGTATATCCTACTGTATATGTATGTATCACCTGCGCAATAAAGGATTGCATAACACGATCTGCCACAGAGTACAAAAGCAGGAATTTTATTTTTGACGATTATTTTTAAGCAAAACTTTGCTCTTCTTCTTATAGATTGTTCGCTTATTTAACATATAAAAGGCAAAAAGGTTTCCTATATAAAAGGCAAAAATTTTAAAGTAGTTTTACTTTATTTTACATAGTGTGAATTGTGTATTCAAAAGACAAGTTAAAATATACCAGTCAAGTTACAATGACAAGGTCATACAGAAAATTTAAAGAAAAAATTCAACATTCCTTTTTTCAGTCCCATCTACTAAAAATAAAATGCTGTCATACGAAATGTCATTTTGCTACCCACGTGTCATTGGTTTGTGAAAAAGTGTTTACCAGTTTTTTTATTGGAATTCAAGAGTCAGATGAAATCAATTTTTCTTGTTTTTATCATCAGCAGTCAACAGATTGATTAAAATGAGAATAACAAGTTTTTTTTTGTTCAAATTTTGCTGACTAGTTTCTCGATTTCACTTTTGATATTTATCGCATGGAGACTTGTTTTTCTAGAGAGTTGTTATTTTGTTATAAATGTTTCAAATGAATATTTTTTTAAGAGAAAAATAAAGTTTCTCTAACGAAATGATTTTATTTTATTTACACTGTTCTGTTGTAATAGAGGCCTGCTATGAAACAAGTAAAGGATTTTAGATTAGTTGAGAGATGAATCTTGGAATGGCGCGTAATTTTCCAAACTTACAGATCCTATCAATGTGAAGGCATTCATTTACAAGCGGTATTCCTTGTGGCGACCTGTTAGAACCTTATTCAAGTCCATTCTCATTTTAGTTTGTCAATTCAGCTGTTACTAATTTTGTTTTAACCTGGTTTTCATTCTTCATATGTAAATATTCATCTTTGTAACTGCGATAATTTGGAATCTCTTTTGTATAAATATCATGTCTTTTGCGTTTGATTTAAACACGTTTATTTATGTTTAGCTCAAATGAATAGTACATTTTTACGTTTCATACGTTCCGCATGTTTCTTTAAATGATAACCAGTATATCATCGAATACTGGTTTGTTTCAAACGAAACTTCATCAATGATAATAAAATTGTAATTGTTATTTAGTATTGCACTCACAAAAAATACCCAATAAAACGAATCAAACAGAAACAGCAATAATCTCACAGTATTTGCTTATATTTGCTCTTTCGAAATTAAAGATTCGGCCTTTTTTGACACTTATCTATAGCGTGGTTGGTTGAAATTAATAGTACCGCTCCTTGTGGCAAAATGAATGCGCACTTATTAGATGGACAATCGATATATTTAGTTAGTTTTTTCTGAAGTAAGGGATGAATTGGTTTTAAATGGAGTTGAATATATCTGTATAACTTTATCGATGAATTCAACATGCCTGCTTTTAAGTCACAAGAGCTGAACTGCAATAGCATATGTGCAAGTATTAAACGAATGCAGCTTTGTATAGATGTCAAAGGTGTTCATTTTGAACCAGTTTTTTGTTTAAAAAGTTAATTAACGTTAAAAATGCGTTATTATTTTCTGATTGTACTCTTTTAATAACCTTTCGTGATATGTATATTATCCCTGAGAATTAGAAAGAAAGTCTTGCTCAAACACTAATCAGAGCTATGGAAATATGGTTAAAAGCCAACAAATTTGCCTTTAAATATCACAGCAAATTTTACAGACAGAAGCATAAAATTTTGTGTCATTATAGATGAATGTAAAAAAGACATTTTGACTCTTTTGACACTTTTTCTATACGGGAGGGCATATAAAAATGTAAGGTTTGGGACTTTTTATTATTTCCCTCTATAGAAGTCAAACTATTTTCATACATTTGAGTACCTGATTTGATGAAACTTTGAAATTGGAAGTGTATGTCTAATTTCAATAGTTAAAGACATAAATGATTGTTACACCTTTTTTGGGTAACCTATTTATTAACTAAATAATTTATATAAGTGCATAAAACTGTTAATATAGTTAAACTATCGTTGTTTAATATTTTTCTTTAAAAAATATGCTATGCATCCTCAGTAACTAAAATAAGTTTCAAAGAGTGTTTTATAAAAATACTTTTAAGAAATTCTTTTTATTAAAAAATTTTTGAAAAAAAAATACAACTAATCTCGGTTTCCCATATTCAGTATTGTAGAAACCGTTTGGAATTTCATCTGTATAAATATCATGTCTATTGTGTTTGATTTTTATTTTGCTCAAATAAATTATTTATGCGTCTCTATGTGTCTTTTATTGAGCAACAGTATATCATTCAGTTAAAATAGAGTTTACACCTCATAATCTTACAACGTCAAATCATCGCCTCGATTCAAGACATCTCTTATTCCTTGAAATAAGATCGGTATAAATATTTCTTGAAATTAATGTTATTATTAGTTATATGTTGAAATGTCTTAAAGGAAGCAGAATTAATATTATAAGACATTCATGAAATTTTAGTGATTGAAATTGTTATCAAATTATAGATGGCACGCAAAGTTATTTTTCAAATATAGAGAAGTTTAACTCTGAAAGTTATAACTTCTAGTTTTAAACAGCGAACATTTCTGCCTATAGACACTCATGAAAAATAAGACTTAAAAATGATATAAATTTTCTCTTCAATATATTACTTTAAATTTTGATATTTGCACTTCCTTACGTCGCTAATGCTAGATTATCGAAATTCATGAAATTTTTTAGCTTGTTAGTATTGCGAGATTAAGTTAGAATCTTTGTCACACAAAAACATAATATATTTCAAATAAATCGTCCTAGGCTTCGATTCTACATTTAGAGAAACAGACGTTGAATTATCATCCTGTCGTTCAACAAGCATTATCTCTTATCGCAATTTTCCAAATTTAACAAAAAGAAGAAGAAGAAAAGAAACCCTGACATTTTTGTTAAAAATAGTGAATATAGATTTTTTTTTACATATGATATGAGCATGAAATAATACATCATGTGCCGATGTGAATAAAAAACCCCACCATTTGGAATATTGAGAAAGTTGGCTTTGCTTGTTAAACAACAATGTAAAAGCCTATGTCTGTTAGAAATTGCAATTATTTATGATATAAACGTAATACATTCTTGATTGCAGTTTAGTACTTAAAACAATGAACTAACTGAATGAATTATTATACTGGAAATTAGAAAATGATTGCTTCATGATTTATTATTAAACGCTCACTTGAATACATTAAAATAAAGATACAAAACAAAGGAAAGTATTAAATTTTCTTATAAAAAGTCAGATATTAATTTTAAATCTGAAAAAAGTTAAGTGCTTATAAATTCACCATTTTGTGTGACTTCTGTTTAAATTTATTATTTGAAATTTAATCTCAAATTAACTTCCCTATTTCATTTAGTGAGAGATTTAAAAGGAGTGAAAAATGACGACTCCTTCCTCTTTCAATATTTAAAACGGAACAAAAAAGCAGTAACGACTTAACTTTAAAATTATAGTTTTTTTTTATATCTTAACTGCAAAAGCGAGGTTTAAAGTGAAAAATTCAATCTCGTTCATCAAACTATTATCAACCCTGCAACCACCCTTTCACACTTTGTTGGATAAAAAAAATCGCAACTGAATTTCTCACATATGAAATTAAAAAAAAAATTCTTAAATTAATGGATGAGTAGTAAATAAACACACGAGCAGTCCCCCTCCCAACCGAAAAAAAAAAAGGCCGACTACTGACCCCAGTTTTCGTTGAGAAAATTACGAAAACCTATTAATCTAAGTTTTAGAAGAACATTTATGAGAAAAATGCAACAAGCTGCTTCAACACTCTTTCACTCTGTGTAACATTATTATTTCCTTCCTCGCAAAGTATTTAATAACAAAAGCTACAAAATTGGCGGTCAATACAGCTTAACTGAACTCCCTAAAAACTGATAATTACTGGCGAGATTTATGCACTAATAAAGCCGGTCGGAGCTAGCAGCTGTTTTAGATGATTATAATTATGTTCGAAATTTGTACAAAGGGCGTAACGTCTTTTCGAACACATACCGCTGTAATAACTCATATCATAATATCTGAAAAAATAAATTACGGACCAGCCCTTGCTTCAGAAGAATACTCACTTTTTATTTTAGGCGTTTCTCACTTTAATGATGAGTTCCAGCTAATTTGACTGAGCACTATTGGAAATCCTTTTTGGGGGTATCGAGAAAGAGTAATGAGGGGATTCTGACGTCGGAATTAATGCTGACATATCAATATTTTAGACGCATTATATTCAAAAAGTGATAACAGTAGCCTGACATGTATCTGACGTCTGCTTTATTATATCCTATTAATTTTCTACTAAACGAGTGAGATACTGGATTTTTTAAAAATTTCTTTCTAATAAGAAATGGTCCCCATTTCGACGAAAAAAAACCCCGACATTTTAATGAATGATCTGGTTTATTTGTTATATCTCGTTTTTCTTTCCGAAAGACTTAATTAGTTATAAAATGCCAAGTTTTTAACTCAGTTTTCATTTCTGTGATGTTTGGATATTCTTTAGCGATAAAAAACGTTGAGAATATAAGAAAATAACGGAAGACGGGCGACTTAATTGTTGAATTAAATGAATGGTTTAATCTGATTCTAAGTGTTTTACTCTTTACATCGAATTCAGAAATCAAATCTCAATTTTTAAAAAATAAAATACTGTAGGGGAAAAATTGTTGAGAATATCTGATTATAAAAAGGGCATAATGCATAAAGGGCTCATTCAGAAGATAAGAACCAAGATTTGACGTCTATGTCATTATTGTTCAGATCCTCCAACATTTTGGACCTTGGTGATAGTAAGTGTTTGGTTCCGGAGAGGAGGTCCAAAACACAGTTCCACTGAAGAAAAACTATATAAGCGGATCTGGTAAGCACCAAATCCATCGGGACGAAATGTCCTCCCGTTGATGTGCCGAAGGAGATTGAAGAGAGGGGTCGCCTGTCAGGGTGCCGTCCTCGTCTTCCGACCACGGCTTATGGTCGGAAATGCCAATCGCAATTAGCAAGAGGGAGCTATGGTAAACACAGAAATCTGCCCTTGGAAGATTTTTTTTAATTCTTGAGGGAAAGAGAAATGGTGTCAGGGAGTATTTTCTTAGTTTCCTAGAATACATGAGTGGTACGATACTTTGCCTGATCAGTTGAAAATTTCATATACACAAACAGTGAAAAGCCATCTCTAAAAAAAGAACTTTATAGACTGAATTTTCATTTCATATTAGGTTCGTTGTGTATAAAGACAAGTTTGTTTTCTTAATTGATTTTTCTACATATTCTCATATATGGGAAAGTAAGAAAATTTTATCGCTTATCAACTAACAGAAAAAGGATGGTTTGGGAAGGGGATATTTATATACAGTATCAGTTCATAGGACGACTGGCTATTTAGATATACCTATTGCTCTCAAAAGTTCAATTTTTCACTATGTTTTCAGACTTTCAAGAAATGATTTTTTTCTTGAAAAAACAAAAATCTTTTATACTCAAGCTAGTAAAAATATTTTTTTTTGAAATTTTAATGGAATTTATTTCTTGAATTTGTATATCAATTATGCCTTTTAATTGGAAATCAAAACTGGCCTAAGTCCGATACATTGGTCATTTTTCAGTTTCGAACTCCAAAGGAATATTTTCACTAATCGGAATCCTTGAAAGAAGAGGGGTCGAATTTTCTATCACACCTTTAATAGCAAGAGAAAAAAAATCTTTAGTGACCTAATAACATTTCTTTGGCGTCAATTTCTAGCGCGACACATTTATTGAGTAGTAATTCTGGAGGAGAAGGACTATCGATTGGCTCTCGATTTCAAAGGGTGGGGTTCTAAAGCCAAGAATCATCAAACTTGAATGAAAGGATCAAAGAACTCAGTGCCCTGAATTCGTCACTTAACATGCCTCTTCTGGGGAATTTTTGAGTGTCGAGTGAGTATTGAGGGCCGACACCCTACGGCCGAGGGTTCATTTGTGTTAAATTTTTTATCGTGTTATATTTATGGATCAAAGGATCCAATGACTTTGTTTTCAAAAACGAGTCATTTTATCCTTTCGTTTAGATTCAGGATATTTTCACAGCAAAATTTTTTAGAGCAAAGATAATGGATTCGAAAGTATTGCACGCTGAAAAAAGATTAGTAAACTTAGAATAATCTAGTGCAACGGCTCTTCAATCAAGGTGAAATTACCGTATTTGAGCCAAAATGTTCAAGCAAGGTGAATGATTTTTGTTATATTACACACCGTTTGGAATAGATAATGAATTGAATTCTAAGCACAACTAAGACGATATCGGAGGTCGCAACTTACTCGTTAAGTTTCTACGCAATATCATCATACGGGATTGGGATTTTGGTTTCAAAGTTAGTTTAGTAATATTAGCTCCTCGTTTTAAAGCAAGAAGAGGGCTATTTTGTGATAGATCTCTTACTTTTGAATCGCTGTCAGATGACGAGGACGATACCTGAACTGGAAGCCCCCTCTCCAAGCTCCCGCACCACACCAGCGGGAGGACGTTTGGCCTCGACGGATTTAGCATGCACACTTACAATACGGTGGAAACGAACCTAAAACCAGCAGGTGGAAACGAACCTAAAACCAGCAGGTGGAAACGAACCAGCAGGCCCCCGCGCCCCTGTGTTTCAAAGTTATATCGTATCTAATGGCAATAAAATGATATAAATTATAACAAAAATATTTAGTGAAGAAATTATACTATATAAATTAGAAATTAATTATTAAAGTGAATTAAATTAGGAGTTAACTATTTAGTGAGTTTAAAAGCAAATATACCACATAATTGATAAATATGTACATAGGAAAGTGCCGAAAAAAATCAGTCTTTTTCATGTCGTTATAACGCGGAGAAGTTGCCATTTGGTGAGAAATAAAATGAATAAAATTTATCAGTATCTTCTATTCTCACGTAGGCCTTAATACAATCATAAAAAAATCGATTGTTTTTCATTAATTTTTTAAATTTTAAAATTTCTCTCTGTTTGTTAAATATTTAACTTTATAAGAGTAATAATTTTTAAAAATCAAAATTGGTCCATAACAGACAATAAAACATTCTCCCCAAATTTGTCAAAAAAATACATATAATTTCTTCAATAAATAGTTCTAATTCCTTAACGCATACGCATAACAAAAAGTTATTTCAGTTTAAAAATATAAACATTTGATAAAAAGTTGTAAAGAGAAGCTCCAAATACAGATTATTATTTGTTAGAAATAAAATTGCTGGAAAACAAAAGTAACGAAAATTAAGAGGCATTTAAAAAATAATACAGCTATTAAAAAAACTTTATATTTCTTAAAATTTTATATGATACTTTCTTTTAACCAGATGATGCATGGAAGTCTGACTTATGGGAGAACTCGGGCGTTACGGGCAAAAACTTCGTTTCTGGAATAAGCTTCACAAAATTTTCTAGATACTGGTGATCAACACTGCCCTTTAGAATTCAAGAACATGAACATGAAGAAGAGTCCCTAAATAACATTTTTTATAGTTTTGTATGTGTGATTTCTCAATGTAGAAGAAAATTCAGGATATCAGTGGTTAAACGTTTCAATTAAAGAGAATTATAATAGGTGTCTCAACACCAGGCAACCTTCTAAGACGGATAAGATACACCTAGAAATTTTGGAATCACATAAGAATACAAAGTTGGAAATGCTTTCCGGATGCGGCAGATGGTATTGCCCGTGCGCGAAATTTCAGCGTGTTTCCAAAAAGAATCTTAATTTCAGCATTCTGTTGCAATATTCAATGATAATATCCAATAACCTCACAACTGCCAGCATGAATTATAACCAATGATTCAGTAATGGCCTAAAATTTCGATTCACTAAGTATAGATCATTAAAAAAATTCCATTCTCGCTTTATTACTTCCTTTAGTTTAAAGAAAATAAGTTGGCGTTCCCGCTCTCCCCCTCATTCATTTTACTTTCTCATATATGAAATATAGAGAAAGTAGCATGATCATCACGAAATTCAAACTCGATATCTTGACGAATCTCCAGGCTTTAGACCTTTCTGAGTTCTAAAAATACATTTTTTTTCATTATGTTTTTATGTCTGTGACAAGGATAGTTCAAAAGTGCTTTGAGCTATACGGTTAAAATTTGGTATATGGCCTTTACACTAAAGTTATAGATTTCTATCGAATTTTGAACATAATCTATTCAGAGGAAGTCTATCTGTCCAGCTGATTGAATATAAGTTAACACTGTAACTACAAAATGAAGAGAGCTAGATGGATAAAATTCGGTACACAGATTTAACATCTATAGTATAGACAACTATCAAATTTTGAGCCACATCCAACAAGGGGTTGACCCTTGTTTGTTTGGACTTTTAGAAACAAGTAAACGCAATAATTCAAAAAGGCAATACCTTAAATATATCAAATATAGTATGTTATTTTGTGACGACATGTTTAGGTCCGTGTCAGTTTCTTGTTACAATAAGATGGGGAAAATGCATCTAAAACACTCATTCACCTTTATTAGAGAGTATGCGAGAAAGTATTGGAGAAACAATTCCCGTTAGTTTGGTAGGGGAAAAATATGGTTTGAATGAACTTTTCATGCAAAATTTTTATTGTCATTTCAGTAAAAGTAAATGGTAAGTTTTGAATCGTCATGAAGGTGTCTTTTAGATTTTTAACATTTTACATTTAAATTTTGGGCATGCTGTGTTCAAATTGATATTACTATTACAATGACTAAACATTTATTTTTAATATAGTCATCTACAATTTATTAGTATTTTTTAAGTATTTTTGTGAACAGTAAATAAATTTCACTAGATTTCATAATTATATCCCTATTTACCTACACGGTAGCTTGGTGGAGCTAGCAAGTTCCCAGTTGACTCTATTTCTAAGAATTAGACAGATGGTTCAATGACATGTATATATGAAAATCTTTTCAAATCCCAGTTAAGTACTATACTATGCTGAATAACTGAATTCCTTTCATTATTACTTATGGTTTGTAATAGCGAGGATGAGTTGAATAATTAGCGAGGAATTAGTTGAATAATTTCTATATTTTCCATTGCTTAAAAATTCAACTTTGTTGGCCTGAAACTTCCCATTGTCTTTTTGCGAGGGATTCCATTGCTTTTAAAATTGACCAATGCACAGTTTTACTATGTGTTTTCAATCATTTACTGTACTGATCTTTTTACTGCCAGTACATTCATGATCATTTACTGTCAGTATTAAGTTTACAGAAATACAATGTATTATCACAATTGTATAAAAATTGTGCTTTGGGCCCTGTGAAGCTTTTCCTGATTTTAATGTTTATCAGCTGGAAATAGATGTTAACTCCCCGAAATGTGACAATTGACCTGATCTGCGGGTATCCTGTATATTTTACCGATTTTATGGCAACTGAAATAGTGAATGGATACTATTAATCTGTTACTTTTGGTCAATATCGGGATTAGATCCGTAATGTCCGGGTTTTCTTATAAGTATTTTATTAGAAATAATTTGTTATGTTGTGACTTCACAAGCCCGCCGATAGTTATCTGTCAGCGACTTAAGCCGAGTGAGCGTCTCTTGTTTTTTCAGTGGCGCCAACTAGGACCAAGAGTTCCACTTAGCTACTTTATGCGTCACATTCGCTTGCACAACCCCTTTTTACAGGGGGGCACATTTACACGCCTCTCAGATAGAACACCCAGATATCACGGAAGACGTGCTACCCCTATGTCGGGACACCGGCAGGAATACCTTTGCTTTCCTTTATAAAATACCAGGAAAAACATTTAAATTACAAAAAGATGTTTTAACAACGGAAATATTTTCTTAAAGATATTTTAATTTTTGCTACTCTTTGTATTCTTGCCATTCGTTCTTTGCTAACAGAAGAATTCTAGTTTAAAAGTTTAGTTTTACAATGTGTTAACACAAACAAAGAAAGTAAACGAAGTTAATATTTATTTACACACAAATAATCTTTTGCGATGTGTATGCATCATACTTTTATAATTCATCAACAAAATGAAGCTTTTTATTGATTATAAGACACTATAAATTGCATACTGAAACGAAATCATGTATTTTTTGTCAGTTTTGGAGAGAATGTGCAATCTGAAGTTATTGACAGAGTTTGATAAAAATATTATTACTCTTAAAAAGTTGAGTATTTAAAAGGCTATGATAATAAACAACAGATGGAATACATTTGAAAAAAAAATTGAAAATTAATGAAAAACAGACGATTTTTCCACCTTTTATATATTTAAGGTCGACGAAGGAACGGTAAACATCTATCGGTTTTATTTTTTCCTTGTTTTATTTCTCTCTAAATCGCAATTTTCCCTCGGGGTAGTGATATGAAAGAAAATTGATTTTTTCCTCTTCCACTCTCAAGGAATAATCCTCGTTCGTTAATGTAAGCGGCAGTAAGACAATAAAATAATAAACCTGTCAGCTTGAGATCATTTTATATAATCTCATACTATAAATATTGTATCTATAGATTTATCAAATATTGCGTGATTTAAGCTATAACCCTTTAAATTTAGTAAAGGGTTAGAATTTTTTCTTTGACAGGATAATTTTGTTGTAGGCAAAGAGAGATTTTCAGTTATACCCTATGTCCACTTTTAAAAGAGACAAACATATAGTTTAAAATGTCACATCACTGAATCTCCAACCCGCCCGAAGACACACGGATAAAAAAAAAAAAAAAAAAAAAAATGAATGACTAGACCGCCGCTGCAGCAACACTGGTGGGAACTATGGTTGAATCCTAAGGGCCATCACCGGCCACGATACAACCCTTACTTAAAGAAGGACATTCTATTATCGATGGGAGGAACCAGAACCTCTCCTTTTCGTGTACCAACAAGGGTGGCGAGAACCACCCACCATGCAGCAAACTTCTCATCCTCCTTTCGAGGTGCTCCCCGGGGAGATTCATTAAAAAAAAAGACTTTTTGAGTTGATAGAAAAACACCTAGTATTAGTTTCCTTCAGATCGTGTTATTTAAATATTTCCCATTTCAAACTTTACAATTTTTTTATTGTTCAATCTCTAGACAATACACTATGAGAATCAAAAGCATCCGGACATTTTCGAATCTTCAGCTTACTGCAATGTCGATATCTTTTAAAATTTTAATGGTATCATTCAAATAGAATTTTCATGTAAAGCTTTGAAATTTAGACAGGAAAAATATGCTATAATTCACAAATGCGTAGTTAAAATTTTTTTATTAAAATAATTATAGAATTCATAATATTTTTTAATATGATGCTGAAACTATACATATTATGTCAGTTCTGTAACATATTCTGTCAGTTTTGTATCATTCAGAGAAAAATTCTGCATTTTATAAGCAAAGAAACTCGCAGAAAAATGTGATATTAAAAAAAAACTGTTATGTCATTCCAAGTTTCGCGCTGTTCTTATGATAATGCATATTATTTTTGCAGATCGGAAACCAAACCATCTTTGAAAGTTTTAATCCATTATATGGTTCCTGCGAAACGAGGTGAGTTAGAATCCGTTTCCTCACTAATTTCTGTTTATTTCCCAAAATGCACACATGACCAAACCGTCACGATAAAATGTATGTTCAAGTATTTTTTCACATGGTCGGATTTTAAAAACAGTTCATCTAGTGTTCTTGGAGAAATTCCGAAATATTTTAAATCTGAAAGTATCTGAATATTATTGATCACATTGTGCATTTTCACTGCAAGAAGTATGAAAGCAATAATTTGGCAACAAACCATACGATAATTACCAAAGGTTTTTTCGTAAACTTGTTCAGATTTCTTGCATTCAATTTGATAACTATTAGATTTAATGATTCGATTTAACTATAGATAAAAATGTAATATATGCTTTAAAAAGAAATCACCACTGAGTGGCTGTTCCAAATCGTTGCATTCTGTGAAAAATGTATTGGATACTGAACAAACTAGATTAGGATTCATACTTTACAGCTTTCACTAATAAAAACAAATGATACCGCCATTTTTGATTAGATAAACTCATAGATTTCTTTAATAAATAAAATTCATTCATTTATCATAGAGCAACTGATCAATACATTTATATCTCATTTGAAATATATATCGCCAACAAATTTACCTAAGATAAAAACATTTTTCATTTATTAGCGGAGCATGTTTTATCATTTATTTTGACATGTTTCTCCCAAAACATGGCCCTTAAAGGATTCATTAAACGCCTTCCGAAAGATTTTAGAGATAATGTTAACATCTGGGAAGTAACATAAGTTCTAACACATACACCTCCTCGAATGCACTTTTATGGTCTAAAAATGATGGCCCACATTATACTAATAGGGCAATGATTGTTATAGATTAGGGTCAACCTCCTGGTACACTTCCGCTGCTCAATTAATCATTCTTAGTACGCGAAGAAAAGTTCCAATACACACAGAGCGGTACCGACTCAAGCTTGTCCTTGTAAGTGCTCTAATTTGTCTTCATTTAAGGGATGCCATTGGTGCGGATGATTCTTGCAGAGCGAATTAAATCCCAGAATAAACCAGAAAAGACGGGGATTTCGAATTATTTCGATCCTCTATGTTTATGAGTAAAAATCAGAATAATTGTTTTTTAATGATATTGCACAGAACAATAGCTGTTCAATTTTCTGCTGTAAATGAAGCCTTATATTTTGTTTTATCAGTTCTAGAATATTAAAGATGTGAATCCACAAATGTTCATTCGGGCATAACAATAACAACAAACAGCACTCATGAAGTTGGATGATATTTAATTATGCATATATTTCCTCATGCAAACGGAAAAGAGCTCTGAATTTGATAGTTTTCAAAGTTTTTTTTTTATTAAAAAAGAAATTTTTATTCAGTGGATGATTTTAGACAAAGCAGATCAAACTCGAGGCTTTCATTTGTTGTTTTCTTCAAGCCGATTAATGCATTAATATGTCAAAAAGTTTTTAAAATTTCTAAGATTAAGTGCACTTTTTAAGCATTTTAATACCATATTTCAAGGCAGTTCAACTTAACAATACAGTGAAGACAATAACAGTTCAATACAGTATGGGAATTTCGAATTATTTCAGCCCTGTATGTTTATGTTCAAAAATCAGCAGAATTGTTTTTTTTAATGATATTGCACATAACAATAGCTGTTGAATTTTCTGCAGTAAATGATGATTTTGTTTTATCAGTTCGAGAATATTAAAGATGTGAATCCACAAATGTTCATTCGGGCATAACAACAACAACAACAACAAAAAGAACTCATGAAGTTGGATGATATTTAATCATGCGTTTATCTATCTCCTCATACAGACGGAAAAGAGCTCTGAATTTGACAGTTTTCAGAGCTTTTTTTTAAAAGAAATTTTCATATAGTGGATGATTTTAAATAAAGTATATCAAATTCAAAGCTTTCATTTGTTGTTTTCTTCAAGCCGACTAATGCATTAACATGCCAAAAAGTTTTGAAAAATTTCAAAGCTTAAGTGGAGTTTTCAAAAATTCTAAAACCATACTCTAAGGCAGTTCAACTTAATAGTACAATGAAAGCTACAAAGCGTATCATCCTGCCAAATAAAATAGTCCAGAAATGATTCTAGCACATTTTGAAAGTAATTGTTGAACAGAATGTGGCTTTAAAAACCAACATTCGATATTATCTGTAATAAAAATCTATTTTCAGAGAGAAAATAGTTTAATTTCATTTTTTTTTCTGATACTGTCTGATATGACTCCACTCGAAAATCGTTCTGGTACACTCCAGGGAAAAAAGTAGCTGGTTCGCTGGTTTGAAGACATAAAGTTTAACGAAATTTCCCTTCCGATGCTAATCATTATTGCAATTAATTTAGAAAATGTGGTTTTCACTTCTCGTTTTCATTCCATTATATCCAAGAGCAGTTTATTTTAAATACCATTTTTGAAATTTATAATGTTTGTTTGTGTAATAATTTCTAATTAATCTACGCTCTAAAAGTAATTTTATCATTGTAGCTTTAATTTCTGAGTTGCGTAGGCTATTTATTATCTTTTGCACAGAACCAAAACCTTGCGTCTGCAAATTCCTTTCTAAAACCATATAAGTGTAAAAGACTTTCTCGTACTCTCTCTTTCCTGCTTTCTACCTACTTAGTTAATTACACAGTACTCGCCATTATTTGAAAAAAGAAATTCTCAGAAAACATCAAAATTGGATTATTTCCTTGAAATTATGAAGAATAAAAGCCGTTACTGAATTCCACGACTATTTTTCAAAACATGCTTTACACACCAAAACATACGCACACACACACATAGTGATTTTAAGTCTTCAGAAATAAATTGTCCAATTAGTCCGCATTAAAAGTAGCTTCAACAAAACAGTTGATTCAACTTCATAAATAAATAATTTAATTTTTAGCTTTTGTCAAGATGCCTTTCCAAGCCATGGTGAGTAAGGTGTAGCGTATCGAATAGGAAGATAAAAAGCAGGAAAGAGCTCCGTGAGAGAATATTCGGAGCCTATATTAGTTTTAAAAAGGAATTTGCCGACTCTGCCTTTTGGTTCCACGAGAAAAAAAAATAGCCTGCTTAAGTTAGAAGTTATTTCGAAACCCGAATTCGAGTGATTAGAAAGTTATTTTCTGAGCGCAAATTAATTACAAATTATTTCATACTTATATAGATATGCCGTCCAGCTGTTACCATTAGATAAATATATGGACATTGACGTTGTTATAGATGTTATTCGTGTAAAAACTCTTTTCTCCTTTGTAATACTTAATATACCGACAAATATTTCCATAGAGGAATTCGCTGACAAAATGCATGAAGAAAATCACCTTGTTAAAATAGAAAAAAAAAGTTTTTGACACAAAATTTGTCAAAAGAATTATCGCTAGTTTTGATTACAATTCATGGAACAATTTATCAAATGTCGTCAACATTTGGTTCATAAATCAGATGATGCAACATTTTATAGACCGTCCCCGCCAGTGCACGAAACGCTCTTATTTTTATCACCCATATCATTTTTGCGAAAAAACAAACGTTTGTTACCTATGCTGTGAGACGAAACAAATCATGACCGTGAAAAAGAAAAGAAAAGACACTTGAAATAAAATGCCGCACTCATGTTACGACTGACGAAGCTCGAAGAATTTTTCAAATATCAAATATCCTGAGACGGTTAAGATCACGACAACAGTTACAGAATCGCACAAAGTGTTGAATCTAGCACATTCTTTGCGCGTAAAAAGATTTTACAAAATCTGAATCAAATGTCGAGCACTTCAAGGCATTGAGATGCAGAAAGGGAAAACAGCCTGGAGGCCAATTTTCTTATTTTGTTTTTTTCCTTTATTGTTTTTTTTCTTTCAATTCATGTGCAATGCATTTTTTCCCGTTTTGCTTTACTTCCAAATGTTCTGTTGCTTTTTTTGCTTTCACTAAAATTTAGTCACCGCATTTTGTTTTTCAAAAAAAAAAAAAGTTATTTTTGTCTAATTTCTAACAGAAATCGTTTCTCCATTAAGAATGTCATTTCTCTTGTAGAATTGTCGCAGCATTAAAAATAATCAAATCTAGTTAAATCAACTACCATTTTCTATATTCTATGTTTGGATCTTTCAAGAAAGTAACTTAAAAGAGGATGTTCCTTTCTCCATTCAAGACAAAATATTTTTTAAACCCCCGATATAACAAATCAGGTAATGATCTACAATTGGTGATCTAGTGCTTACTGGTATACACCCAAATATGCTTGATAGAGTTATTTGCATCAAAGAAGACGATCAGAACTTTGCTGAAAAAATACAAACTCAAAATGAGATGTTCGCAATTATAGAATTCCACGCTCTTCATGGCTTTACTAGATCACAATATTTTTTAGAAGCCAAAACTCCTCAACCTTCATTTTTGGAGATTTTAATCTTCATCCCTCTTTATGTTTAGTTTAGTTATATTAATGTCCAGTTTTAAAGCAACACTAAGGCTATTTTGGGACGGACCACGTAATTTTGAACCGCGGTCAGATGACGTAAACGACACCTGAGCTGGCCTGAGCTCTTCAAACCTGAGCTCTTCAAACACCTGAGCTCTTCAAACTTCCACACCACAGTAGTGGGAGGACATTTGGCCCCAACTCATTTAAAGTGCACCAGACTTGTTTACATGACGGCTCTTTGGTGGAATCAGGTCTGGAACCGCTTCCGAAGCCGAGACCTTACCATCAGGCCACCTCAGCCCTCATCACTCTTTATGAGGTGAAAGCCCTCATAGATATATTGTGGCCTTTGCTCAGTGACATAGATTATTGAATTGTAGATGCATCAAGAGTACTACTCATATTGTAAATAGCAACACACATTGAATTTTAGATCTTACATTACCTTCCGCTTATCTTTATGACGAAATTGATTTTTATGTTTTTGATGTTCTTTTAAAAGTGATAATATAAACATTGTCACTTCTTGGTCGAAACTGAAGTTCGCCTCCAAATACCTCAAAGCAATTGTCTATTGGAACCTAATTATCAAAAGCATCAAATGTAATCTTTAAAACCATTAATCATTCATTGATAGAAATGATTGCTAGTGAAAGTTTTCAAACCATACTAAAAATAAAATTTTGCCTAATAGAGATTATCCAACATGGTAGAATGCAGTCTGCAGTAAGTTTAATCATTTGGAAAAACGCAGGCGGAAAAAGGCAATGAGAAATGAGATATCGAGCTACCTGTGAAAACGGGATACCATTCTCAGATCGTTTGATATTGTTTGTGGCTAAATAGTAAAGAAAAGATTAAATTCATTTCATAAACGATTTATTAATAATGAAGAAGGCATGAACAAATTTTTTTTGTCTGATTTAGATTTTAGAAGAGGAAAAATCGGGTTATTTTCTTTGCAATTATTCTCAATATTATAGACTTCCTTATTTTTTCAAATGTTATCGAAAATTCTCATATTTTGGTAAACCACTTTAAAAGGCCTAAAAATATCTTTTAATAGTATCCAAAGTAATCTGACAAAATAAATAAACAAAATAACTTCGTATGGCCAATTTCACTAGCTCATAAAAGAAATGACCTGTTAAATTAATCTGTTAAAGATTAAATTATATTTTAATTTGAGTAATGATATCGTAGACTGCTAGAAAATTGTTTAAAAAGAAATAAATAATATGAATTTTCGTCTTAAATTTTTGTCTTTTTGCAAATTTATTTTATATTTTATGGCAATTTTAATATATTAAATATTTATAAAGCCTTTTAAATTTATATAATTACTTACGCAAATTTATACTGCAATAAATATTATTAATGAAAATATTCAAATAATTAAATGCGCAAATAATATTTTAAGCAAACACGGATAATTGGAAAGTGTTTATTTAAACTTTCAAGTAGTGTTAAATTATAAGAGTATGCTGTGATCTTGGTCATAATTAAGAAACATATTAGAAATTATTAATATAATCGTGAAACTAGTAATAATAATTATTTTAAATTATTATTATTAGTTTTTTTTTTCAACCAAAGAAATCCATTCTTTCAAAGCTCATGGATCACATAATTGGGGCAATTTATAATAATAGATTTACATATTATAATGATACAGCTTAAGGTTTATCACATATTAGAACTAAGAAGAACTCTTGAATAAATATTAGAGATATATTTTTAGGTGCCTGCACATTTAGATAGAACCTAACCGATATTTTAAGAATTTAACTTATGCATATATTTCTATTAATTTAAATACACATGAAAAAAAAAAGATCACTGTAAAGTACGATGCAATAACTGAGTATTCCGATATGAGGTGACCTTTATTTTGAAACACAAATTTATTTAATCAATTATTTAATCTCAACATCATGAAGTGCCATCACATCACCTGATACATTACCTATAAATCCATTTCCAAATTTAGGAATATAGAGTAAAATTAAAATCAATCCTCGCTTTCACGGCTAAATATATTTTACAAAAGACATAAATCCTGCTTGTAAGGATCCATCTCCAAGCTTTCTACGAGCACACTTTTTCCTTACAGTTATCATTAAAGTTTTCATTTTTTTAGTTGCCTTAACATTCCGTTTTAAAGCAACACTAGGGTTATTTGGGAACGGACTTCGTAATTCTGAACCATGGCCAGATGATGAGAATGACACCTGAGCTGGCACCCCCTGTACAAGCTTCCACACCACTCTAACGGGAGGAAATTTGGCCCCAACGGATTCAACGTGCACGACACCCACTTACACTGTGGTTATTCGGTGGAATCAGGTCTCGAACCTGAAAGCCTCCAGTTCCGGTGCCGATACCTGACCACCAGGCCACCACGTACTTGCAATTATCACTAAATACATTTCAATCAACTGATCAGCACGCTTTCAAATTAGAAATCCTTTATGATATCCAGTTTTTTTTTACTACTACGTAAGATAACAAAGACAGAGTAAAAATTTATTTATTTAGTTAGACTTATCGTTGGGAAAGCGTTTAGAAAAACATAATAGAAATTCAACCTGGGTTTTATCAGCAAAACTGTTGCGTTATTTATTGTCCCCAACACTATTGCCGATATTTTTTCTGAGGGGATCTTAAATTTGACGTTCAGAAATTGTCCAAAATAGACAGTAGGTTCTCGAGTTTCCGGAGGGTATAGTAACGGCGGTGTTGCCTACTTAACGAGCCAATCGCTGACGACAGGGCGTACTTCCCTGAAGGTGAGGATTCTTTGCAAGAGTTGCGTAATAATAGGAGCTATTTTGTGTAGATCACAGAAACCATATTATAGTGATCAATAAATTAGTACACCGTATGTTGAGGTTGGCCATTTTTTAAAATTTGGTTACCATCCTTTGGCCACTTACCTCTGAAAATTCCAAAACCATTGCTTTCTGGGCCTTCAGCGAAATAGAATACATTTTGACTTTCCCATACTTCACGCGAAACATTTTTAGAAACATATATTTAATCTGGATTTTACCTACAAAAATTTTGTGTTATTTATTGTCCCATACAATATAGCCAATCCGAGATTTTTTCAGAGGGCATATTAAATTTGGGTTCAGAAATAGTCCGAAACAGTTCCTGGAGAGTACAATAACCGCAGTGTTGCCTGGTTAACGAACCCATCACTTTCAACGGGACGTACTTCCCTTAAGGTAGGGATTCTTTGCAAGAATTGTGTAATAATAGGGGATTTTTTGCTTAGATCACAGAAACCATATTTGTGGTGTCAACAAATCTGTACACCGCATGTTGAGAATGAATATTTTTTTTAAAAATTTGGTTATGATGCCTTGGCCACTTACCTCTAAAAATTGCAAAACTATTGCCTTCCGGGCCTTCAGCGAAACAGAATCCATTCTGATGTGCCCATACCACTCTCAAAACATTTTTAGAAACATCCATTTGTATCGAAGTTTTTGATTTTATATATAAGTTTAAAACTGTTTAGGGAAAATAATCGTTTTTTTTGGAGGGGTGAGACAGCCCATACATCAATGATCAAAATGAGGACCGAAACTATCGGTTTGAAAATAGTTTTCGATGGAGTTCACCAACATTAAAAGGTTAAAATATCTTTTTTCAAAGTTATCCGAAGTATAACTTTATAAAAGTTATTCGAGAGGTAAATTCGATTCGATTTAATAATATCCTTAACGACGCCTGAAAATTCATTTTACGAACTCGTTGTTAAACATAATATTCTCCTGGAACTGGAGCAAAAGAAAAGGCCACCTTTTCAATAGCATGGGCGGTCGCATTTGACAGCTCTTCTTGGTTTTCTAAAATCATGAATATTTTATTACTCAGAAAGTCGATTTCATTTCGTGCCCGGAGACTCGGCGGAAAAAGGAAAAGCTTTATATATTCGGCTGCGTAACACCTTAATCATGCTCGAATTTCGTTCAAAGTTTAATAAAAATCTCATTACACGAAGGAACAAAAAAAAAATGCAGAGGGGACATATTGAATTATGCTGAGTTTTAAGGGCGTGGTTCTTACCTAGGGAAAGAATGTCCCCTTCTGATTTCTTATGGAATCTTTTCCCAAATAAACTTGGAGATATTTTTTATAAACAACTTCTTTGAATCATTTAGAATATGAAATAGAAATTCTCAGACTTGCAATAGAAATTTCGTTACATTTGTATTGATTGATTTTCGATTCTAAGAAATTCAAAATAGATTTGTTTTTCTCATATTTCATCTTCCAGGAAAAACAAAATTTTGTAGAACCTTTTTATTAAATTTTGGGATAAATTAGTTTCAAACATTCATTCTGAATTTTTTTTTCATAATTCTCAGCTAGAATATTGAAAGCTGAATGAATAATAATAGTTTTTTGTGCTCACTTTCAATTTGAATAAATAAAACTGAATTTATGAATTTTCAGCTGTATTATTTGAGTTAAATTTACGAACCAAATTCAAATGAATTTGCTTTTGATTTCTATTATATCTCTACATATTTATGTAGTTACCAGGATGTTATTTTGATTTCATGGTGCTATTTTGAAAGGAAAATTGATTTTTCATTTCAACGGGTCATTTTGTATTTAGGATACGAAAATATTATTTATCCACAAAGTAGTTTTGAATGATTGATTTTTTTTGAGCATATCAGAAAATTTCCCCTATTCTTAAACAATGCAATATGAATTCAACTTCGGCATCACTGATGGTAAATATTCACAATCTGAAAAGCGTATGAATGCAGGGACGCGTATATACGATTTTTTCTAGCTTTTGCTCTTGAAATTAAGAAGGAATTAAGTTTACAGTTATTTGTCTTGCGATATATACCAGAAATAAAGTTCATATCATGATAGTCATCATAGAAAAGTATGTGACCTCCTTTCATGTAAAATAATACATATAGAGAAAGTCACCATATATACAGAGAAAGCGAGATTTGACTGTTGACAATTTTCCTCTTCTTATCATGAAAGTGAGATACCTCTTCGGATATATGTAATATCCATAATCTAGACAAAAACTATGCAGCACAAGTACTTACCAGTTTTAATTATGAATCTTTGTGACAAAAATCTGTTGAAATAAACGATCGCAAGGTTCTTCATTTTCGGTCTATTCTCACATAATAATAAGTCAAAATGTCCA
Organism: Argiope aurantia; assembly: GCA_026543865.1. Taxonomy (NCBI): domain Eukaryota; kingdom Metazoa; phylum Arthropoda; class Arachnida; order Araneae; family Araneidae; genus Argiope; species Argiope aurantia. The sequence continues at coordinate 675,932 of JAPMOR010037468.1, read as the reverse complement.
ACTATATCTCTCTAATGAATGTAAAGCAGTTAAATATGATTGTTTTAAAAAAGAATGAGAATAAGGAAAATATTACAATCAATACTCTTTCAAATTTGCAAGTAACTGTAGTTACATTTAAGCATTAGGCCTTTACAAACAATACGATTGTATTTTTATGCATATTATGTGTTAAGTGAGTATCATTTGAAACTATAGGTGGATGTCGCATCTTGGAGCACGAGTTCGTTTCACTAAAAGGTAATTAAAAAATTGACGACATATGTGCAGGAGCACAGTAAGATGTCATTAACCTAGTAGTAACCTAGTCATTAACCTAACCATAGCTAGCTAATAATTGATAATCCCCAAATGCAACCGTAAAATGGGACAATTTTCTTTTTTCCCAACTGCTGTGTAGTTTAGTTATATTAACGTCCCGTTTTAAAGCAACACTAGGGCTATTTTGGAACGAACCTCGTAATTTTGAACCGCGGTCAGATGACGAGGACGACACCTGAGTTGGCACCCCCCTCTCCGCACCACTCCACACCAGAAGGAGGACGTTTGTTCATGACGGATTTAACATGCAACAGTCCCCCTTACACGACGGTTCTTCGGTGGAATCAGGTCTCGAACCTGAAACCCTCCGATTCCGAAGCCGAGACCTTACCATCAGGCCACCGCGGCCCCCAACTGCTGTGTAAACTAGCAATGTGCAAAAATACTTGAAAATCATCATAAATCATTAGTCATGATCGCTAGTTTTACATTCAATAGAAACACGGAAATTGAAATAAATATTTATATGTAAAAATTTTTTTTAAAAACATGCGCCAAATTACCTTAAGAAAGGAGCAATTTTTCCAATTGCTTTAAAACGAAAACCCCACAAAACACAATATAAAAGATGTTTTAATTATTAAAATGCATTACACATTAGTATTAACTCGTTATTGTAAAGAAAGATGTGCCAAACTGTACAAAATATAAAAGTTGGAATGCTTAAAATTCGCAAAACTTAAAGCCTAAAAAAATGTTTACAGTTTTCAAAAACTTAAAACTAATTTTTTTTACAATTTAAAAATCATAAATCTAAAATAATGTTTACAATTTCATCAGAAAAGGTAAGCTACCCGCGGTTTTTATTGTAAGAAATGCCAATTATGCACATGATATTTTGTACATTAAGTAAAATTTCAGCATGCAGATTTGAAAAGTAAAAGAATTTCTTACTATCATTCATCTGATGATATCTAAAACTCTCTATCTCCATACCAGGTGTCCAATTCATCTAAAAATCCCCCCTCCCAAGAACTTTATCACAACAATCAATACAAACTTTATCTTTGAAGAATCATATCAGCAATATTCTGGAGCACGTTGACTTTTAACATTTCAACCATATTCGTTACTAGCCGCCTTTGGCGACCAGCCGGTTCGCCAATCTTAATGCTCGTTAAAATTTTTATAATTAAATATTTTATGCAATTCTTACTTTAATAGCTTCTTCATCAAAATATTTTAAAATATAATATATAACAACAACATACATAAATACAATTTAATTACAAAAGCATACAACTAACCTAAAAATAATTTCAATCAAGTCCGCATCCGTTGAACATAGTTGTCAACAATCAGAACACAATGCGCATGCGTGAATTTTCAACTCCAGTTATAGTAACGAAATGCGTGAATTTTTCTACGCCAGTTGGGGTAACGCTATGCAGATTAGACATTTTTAATTTCCGTTATTCTGTTTTATTTTAATTCAAAAGTACTTCAGAATGAATCTCGAAGATCGATTAATTAACAATGTTTAATTTTAAATGCATCAAACATTAAGAAAATAAACAGAATCGTTTGAAATAATAGGTCGCTAACCTGATTAGCGTGGGGGAAAAACTGAAGCCTTAATGATTTAGCGGTGGGGGGAATGAAGATATTTTTGGCGGGAAAGGTAGTTTTTAATTAATAATTAAAATTCTAATTAAAAATTAAAAAAAAAGGGATACCAGGTGCACATTTTCGACTTCCAAGGTATACATGTACCAAATTTGGTAGCTGTAGGTCAAACGGTCTGGCTTGTAGAGTGCCAACACACACACACACACACACACACACACACACACACACACACACACACACACACACACACACACACACACATTGAGCTTTATTATAAGTATAGATATGTTCATATAAAGAAACTGATCAACCAGATACATCACTGTTGTAATGGTATTCCTTCGATTCTTCTTCCATTTACGAGTCCTGTACGCCCAATTTGATTTGTTGTAGAAGTATTTGGAATTTCCTATCAACTGTAAAATTGCGGAATCTTCCTCTCCAAAGAAATTTCACGAAGAACATCCAAAAGGCATTTCACATTCTCACAAGTAAGGACTTGTTTAAGAGTCCAATCTTCCTCATCACTGCTCAATAAAGTTTGACGTCTTGGTTTCCTTGAAAGGAAACACTTGACTTTTATTCTCAATGATTTTTCGAGGGATTTTATAACTTTAAAATGTTTTTTTTCACTGGTTATTTCTTTATTAATCACAGTAAAGAAAAGCAAACTGTAACATAGTATCATCCGAATTTCGATACTTGTGGTTTCACAGCTTGGTCTTAAAGCGTCTTGGATTCAGAAATGCTTATAAAATAAAACCAAACAAAGAAACAAAAAAATGCACGCTTTGGAAATAGTATGTAAAAATATGGGAAAAAGATAAATATCTACATTCAATCTATTTGGAATGGAATATGTTAAACTTAATTTTTGGAACACGTTATGTAATGTTGACGCAATAGGCATTTATTTAAGATCAAGATTTTTGTATTAATACTAATTACGCATACTTCGCCTTTATTTTCAAATCATTGAAGAATTAATTATTATAATTTTTGATTTTTCTAAAAAGCTGTTTCTTAAGAAAATAGATGTATATGATGCTATTAATGCCGTTATAAAAAGGTGACCATCCCATTGCGTGCAAAAAGGAATTCAAAATTTACTTTAATTAAACATTTATTTTCAATTCTTAGATTTCCATTGTTTTGTGCTAAAACTGCCATCAAATAGTTTTAATTTGCCGAAATAAAATAACAAATATACTTAACAGTAAACTAAAATAATTTTACCCATAATGCTTAATGTTAAGAATTCTTATAAATTCATATTTGGCTTGAATGTTTTTGTTGCAAGTGTATTTACTACTTTTAATTTCACAAAAAATTAGTCTTATCATAAACATTTTGATATTTCCTTATTTTACAAAATAAGCTTATCATAATAAAATCCCCCCCCCCAAAAAAAATTATAATTTGAAGATGTTTGAGAGTTACTCATTTTAAAAAGTTAAAAAAATGACAAAAAAAATCTTCCATGAACAAAAAAATTCAATATTTAAAATCTTTCCGAAACTATAGTAATACCTCCTAATGCCAAATTAGCTTCACAATTATCTATATCTATACTTATAATAAAGCTCAATGTATGTGTGTGCGTTGGAGCTCTACAGGTCAGACCATTCAACCTACAGCTACCAAATTTGGTATGTGTATATCTTGGAGGCTTGGGGTTATTTTTCCGAATTTTTAATTAGAATTTTATTTATTTAAAAATTAAGCGAAATTTTGGCGTGTTTCTGCTATAGCTTCCGAAAATATTACCGCACGAAAAAGATTTTTACATGAAGTTAAAGATAAAAAATTTATCTTTTAAATGATACCAAAGTTTTAACATTAAAATTAAATTTCTATTTTTAATGAATATTTAAATAAATATTTTTATGTTTTTCAACAATTTTTTTCGTACAAAATAAAAATAAAATTTAAGCTGCAATAGCACGTTTCGAATTCATGGGAAAAAATCAGCTTTTTTCAAAGTGTTGCCATCACATTGATTAAAGCTCCAACTAAAAATAAATTAAATCTTTTTGGAAATGAAATCTGCAAAAATATAATTTTCGGCACGTGTCTGTAGAAAAGGAAACAAATATGAAATATTATTTTTTCTAAAAAATAAATTCAAGAAAAATTATTTTATGATCTTTTAATCTCTCTATATTATTAATCCAATGAATCAGTTTTATTTTAAGGCAAGTTTTGTTTAATATGAACAGGATATCCATTCAAATCAGGGCCACACAGCTAATTTGTAAACCTTTAGTAAGACACAGATCTGCTAAAATAGTCTAAATAGAAAATGATTATATTTTATGTAACTTGATTCAATAAATGCTCTAATAAATAACGAATTTTTGATTTTACATAAAGCTTCTGCTGTGGAAATCACGATTAACAAAATGTTCTTGAAACACTAATATTTTAAATAAAAAGAGTTAATTTCCAATCAACTAAATCAATCACTTAAACTGACTGATTTATGAAAATTTGAATATCACTATTCAATAAAAAAAGGATAATTTTAGATTTTCCATCGATCGTTTCAAAGAAAATGCACCAATCAGCGCGCAGGTTTCTCAAGCTCAATTGGCCTAAAATTATGAGAATGTTGAGTTTTTCTAAATTTTTAACATTCAAAACTTCATAAATAAGTCTTAGTTGATCGTGGAAAGTAGAAACATTCATTCATTTATTTAAAATTTGGTGTGTCCAGAATATTTCTCAGAATATGATACCTTACTGCATTAAATTTAGACTTCATAATTTTTGAAATATTTTTATAGGCCGGAACATAATATTATTATTGATTTTATTTCAATCCTTTTGAAAGCAAAACTAAAAACTGAATTTTATGCTGAATCTGAGAAATTTTTATTGAATTATTGTTTGAGATATTACATAAATTATGAAAAATATTTTGTAGTTAACATAAGACTTAAATACCGAGCGATTCTGTTTGCAATACTCATATTCAATAATAATAATAATAAATAAATAACAATAAAGATGATAAATAAATTAAAACGCTTGGTTTTATTAAAAAATATCTTTATATTAATTGCAATTTCATCATTTCCACTTTAAATTAAAGTTGAAGTTTTACCGGAAATGACAACAAATTAGCGAAATGTATATAGTAAATTGAACGAAACGATCTAAACAAGTTTGGTATGACTATCAAAATTTGAAGATTAAAAATGTTTTATTTGAGAATCTATTAAGAGACCAGTTACTTAAAATATTTAATTGAAAATTGTAGCGAGCGGTAATACTGGCGAACCGGCTGGTCGCCAAAGACGGCTAGTCAAGTAATAAATGTGAAGTTTAAACATAAAAATATGTTAATGCATGGTTAAAATTTTATGCCACTTCTTAAGGGAGTTGAGTCCTCAGAATTCCACTGTTAAACCATCTAAAGTATTGATTTTCAAGTTTTCCTAACTCGGTCAGCTTTAACCATAGAACAACGAGATTTTTTTGTTTCAATGTTAATGAATCAAGAATATTATAGTAAATATCTCTAAGAGGATTGGGATCGCATAAAATTTAGAGGGAATTTTTTCAGATAAATATTTAGTGACTGAAACAACGTTTATTACACATCTTTTTTTCTTCATTTAAAGCATTTTACCAATTGGAAGTATATGCCTATTTTTAATGTTTTAGAAATTACATGTTGAGCCACTATAAGAATGCATACCTTGTGTATTAAGTACTCAATTTATGTACTTTTACTTTCCTAAAATTGGGGAACTGAGATTTTACAAAAAGTTTCGAAGTTTAATAAACTTTAAATTTTTTTTTATTATTATGTTCATTATTTCATTATTATTATGTTACTGACATATTTATTTGAAACAGAATACCCATATTTGTAGTTACTTTAAATTATTAACGATTTTAAAGGAAAAAACATTTACATTTTCTGAAAAAAAAACTTGTATTCACTTTTTTCTAGAAACAATTAATTTGCAGGTACTTAGTTGAAGTAACTATTTTATGAAATATTGTCTGATGATTATTTTACAGTACTGGGAAAATTTCTACTCATTTATTATCATCCCTTTTCTTCACATTGGTAGTATGTCTCCTCTTTAAGCTTACTTTGTTTTTTTAATAAAAGTTTTTCTAGCTGTTTAATTTCAGAGTTGTTGAAGATAATTTCAACAAAATTTTTGTGGTGTTTTAATAATCTGTTTTAATATATTATATAAATGACTTTTAAAAAATAACTTTGGTACTAGAGTAATCTTCATCTACTTTATTAAAAAATGTGTTAATCCTTTTCTGTTACCCAATATATTAATTTTTCAATAGTAATAGATATAGATGATAGTTTTGTAAAATTCTTTCTCTGTTAAGAAAAACCAATTTTTCAGTTTTTAAATCTGTTGGGAAAAAAAGCATTTTAAATATGTCTCTTTAAAATGCTATGAACATATGTGATTCATTTTGAAAAAAAAAAGTATTGCCAAAATCTGTTTTTCACTATATTTTTTGTTTAATTTTATAGTAATTAAATTTAATTTGGTTTATATTTTTTTATTACTGTAAAACAAATACTTTTTTTCTTTTGCCCTGCTCTCATCCCAAATATTTACAGTGTGCTTGCTCAGTTGAAATTTAGGAAATTTATAAATTCTATCTTTAGAGGTCATAATTGCTGATAGTCCCAGGAGGATAATTTTTTTATGATAAATAAAATATCATTTTTAATAGTTTTATAATAAATAAAATGTTTAACATTAATAATATTTTTAAATATATAACGTTTAAATATATAACTCAATATAATGTTTATAGATAAAAATGTTTTACATTTTCGCCTTGATATCCTTTAATTAAAAATAAAAGAGTTTAAAAATTTGAACAGCTTTAAGTTTGCTTTCTCATTTCGGTTTATATAAATATATCAATGTTAATTGTTAAATATATCAATGTTAATTGTTAAATATATAAATATTAATTTAATGTTAATTGTTAAATATATAAATATTAATTTAATGTTAATTGTTAAATATATAAATATTAATTTAATGTTAAGTGTTAAATATATAAATATTAATTTAATATTAATTGTGAGATATATAAATGTTAATTGCTTCAACAGTTACGGAGTTACACACTATGGATTACAAATGCTCATATCTTAAATCCAGAGATAAATTTATTAACAGCAGAATTCAAGTTAGATTAACAAGGCAATTTAAGCAGCCTGCTTCCCGGAAATAAACAATAAGCAGAATTCCAACTTAATATTTAAACGAAAAGTTGGTTTGCAGCTGGATCCAATTTAAATAATGAGCTGCTGCATTGCCTATTTCAAGGTTTAAGCTACTTATCTCGGCTGTTTCGAATTTGACTCAAATTGAAAGAATGCATTTAAATTAAGCAGCTTTATTCCTAAGCAAGGGGAAGGAAGCTATTGGCAACAGGTTAATTAACGTACCCAAGACAAGCCGGAGTGCAAGATTTCATCAGCTTACGGATACGAAAAAGCCTCCAAGGCACAAGAACAGCGCACGGCTAGTCTTTAATAGAATGTTTAAATTGTATTACGTCAGACGCGGCTATGTAATTTGGTTTCGACAGTAGTCCTCGTTTGAAGCATATTAATATTTTCTAATACGATTCAGAGCTAATTCATCTGAGTCAGCCCGAGTGCATCCGAAAACAAATTGTTATTCACCAAATATTTGGGCTGCCAGAGCGCGCGTGGGAGGAAGCACGTTCCTTTTTGCTAATTCAAATCAATGATTAATAATTCATGTATGAGAAATTATGGTGATAAGTTGGGAGAGAAAGTAGAACATTTGGGTTGGGAGGAAATTGCGTGAGGAAATTTAATTCCTTATAATTTTGCAACTAAGAAAAGCAAGTGCAGGGTTAATTTATATTAGAATACAGAAGTTTCACTTTACACAAAGAAATATTTCATAGAATGGGAATTCCATAAGAGTCACGGTTGTTATTTTTTGAGACACTGATTTTAAAGAATTGGGATTCTAATTTTGCTCTTCACAATGTGATAAACATGGTACAATGCCCGCATTGAATTTAATTAAGATCATCATAAAATGTTTTGTGAAGTAAATAAGTATAGAATGGAATTTGAGTTTTTTCGGAAAACCTAAAGCAATAAATACCGTGCATAAAAGATTTCATAAAAGGCAGTTTATTAAAATTATTTATATAAATGTTGGTATTTAGAACGTACAAGGTAGTTAAATTTTTGGTTATAGTACAAGGTAGTTAAATTTTTGGTTATAGTAACGCCCCGTTTTAATGCTCCGCTAGGGCTATTTTGGGGTGGGCCTCGTAATTTTGAACCGCGGTCAGACCAAGAGGATGACATCTGAGACGGCTTCCCGTTCAACAACCTTCAACATCACACCAGCGAGAGGACGTTTGTCCCCAACGGATTTAACATGCACCAGGGCCATTTGTACGTCGCTTCTTCTGTGGATTCGGGTCTCGAACTTGAAACCCTCCTGCTCTGAAGACGATATCTTCCCACCAGGCTACCACGGTACTTGAAGCAGCCAAGTGCAGAGGACAAATTTCCCCCCTTCGTTTCCTTAAAAAATTTCTTTCATTTTTTTATTCCTTTATTTTAATTCATCAGTACATCGGTACTGAATTTTGTGAAGGTTATAATGCATACATGAACTTAAGTGTATACTTTTAATATAATTTTTTACAACTCATTTTTTGAGAATTATTATATTTCTTTTGTTAGCCATTGATGCATGTGTTCTATAGATTTAAGGAGATTTCCATTTGTGGAAGAAAAAAGGTTTATGTACTGAAATCACATTAATAACATATTGCTATTTTTAGTTAAATTTCATGGCAAAATAAAAGTTAAAATAAAAAGAAGTCACTTTATGAATAATTTAGCCATCGTGAAGCTATAGTATTTTCGATGATACCGGCGTTGAAAACTGAAAGGGGGAAATTCTTGGATAAGTTTACTCTTCCCTCCTTAAGAATATATACAGTCTTGTTTTCTCAGATTTATTTATTAGTTTTTATTTATTCATTAATATTGCTTTGCTAGTTTTGATTATTGAAGTTTAATCGATTAAAATTTGCTTGCATATCTCGCGGGAAATAAAAAAGTCTAAGACTTGTCTCGTTTTCAATGACAAGTTTATTATAATTCTTTTGAATTAAACTATTCCATTCTTTTTGTAGAGATCATTGTACATAAGTTTTATTTCTATTTTTATCAATTGTTGAAATAAAGTTATTTACTTATACTCATGAGTGTAACAAATAAGAATGCAGCTTTACTTATTTATTACACTCATTCTCTTTCCCCAGCCCTTGCAATGAAAATGATATTTTTTAAATACTTGAAGTGTCAAAAGTTTAGCGATAGGAAAATTTAAATATACATGCTAGTTTTCCTCTGTTGACCCAACAAAGACATCTCTTTATGGACATGCTCTGATATATTTACAGAAATGTTATAAATAGGATGCTTAAAAATCACATGTATAATTTAATTAAACAGTTCATTTCAAAATTTCGATATAGATTTCAAAATAAGTAAGATGAATTTTAAATTATTTACAACTTTTAATTGAAATTTCAGAGCGTCACGAGGTGTCGCTACTAATGCGTGCAATGGGACATTTTTATCATTGAACCCACATTCAATATGGCTTCTAAACCCTAATGTTAAAATAATGATGATATTTTTATTATTAGATATTATTATTTATTTTGGGAAAATGCAAAACGACCATTACAGAAGTGAGTTTCAGTACTAAGAAACCAGTTCAAGCTTTTTAGAACAATGGTTAAATATCCGATAAAAAATTTGAAAGCTTTGTTTATATCCAAGATGATTTCAAAGGAATATTTTTTTACCTGTTAATGCTAACTCTGAGAGTTTTTACTTTGATTAATTATCCATTTTTATTTTTCTATATTTTTTCAATAAAAAGTTTGGAGTACTTTCTCCAATGACTCACAATTCATTTCAGTTCCAAGTTAATTCATTATGTGCCTTTTTTTAATTAAAAGGGGATTAAAGTAGTAAAATAGAAAAGAATATATTTTACATTATAAAATCAAAGACTTGATAGACACTTCGGAGAAAACTTAAAATTCTTTCACTTTAATTTTATTTCATAAAAAAAAAAGAACTGTTGAAAATACTAAAATAATTTATCATCTTCCTTTGAAAATGACTTATGATGAAATTTCGGTATTTATTGGTACCTTCAAGGACTTTTAGAAAGCAAAAATATGTATAGGAATAATAATAAAAAAAGTAAAATTATTAAACGAAGTGTAAAAAATTGGCATTAAACTCATAGGATAATAATAAAAAAAATTGGATCATATTTACAACAATTACTTTGAAACGCAAATGAAATCTTGTGGAACCAAAGGATTATTGCTCCGAATTTTGAACATTACTTAGGGATGGTAGTTTAAATTAATAATCATTACCACCAAATTAAAAATCATTATCATATGGACGCGTTAAAATTGCAGAGATGTAAATCATTTCATTGAGAAAAAAATTAGATACAGAAACCAGGTATGTTTAAGCCAATCTGCTAAAAAAAGACTAAGTGTGGCAAAGCCTCATTCAGCTGTAAGCAGATGTCATTAAAAGCTCTAGTTATAAAAGGAGCAGCTGTTTTATTTATCACCGAAGGGATATGAGTCAGACTAATGCCACTTTGTCTGTAAACGTTTCCAAAATGTCGACTGACCCTGGACTTCTGTTTAGAATTTCTATAGAAAACATGGATTTAGAAGAAAGCGTCCCATACGATACTCGTTACGTGATTTTGAGATCAGATGATGAATGTAAACCTGAGTTGGAAAAGTGTTCTCCTGAAACAGAAGGTAAGTTCTATGGCGACTTCCTTTTGCAATCTCTGCAATTTTCTGCAATCTCTGTGCCAACTTGCTAGCTTCTGTACTGTCGGTATTAGCTGTAGATTGGGAGCAAACCATAAGAAAGATCGTCATTGCATTCTTCGATAAAAAAAAACACACCAAAAAATTTAATTTGCAGCCAGCAAGAGCTGGTAGGCCATCATCTCTAGCGGACGTTCATCAAGATGTTCTTTCTATACACACGAGGAAGGCTGAATGCAGAAAGGAAGACGAAAGATATGGTAGACCTTCTGTAAAACATACTACCTATGAAACATGTTTCTTATCCTACGCTTTGAATTACTCCTGAAAGTGGCGAGCCACATCCTGATGATCTTGGTCCACTGGAAATTATGAATGATAGCCAGAAGAAAATAACGAATAAATGCGTATTCAGACATTGAGTTTCGTCCAACTGTACTTATAATTGTTTATTTTTAATAAAATTTTGAGGCTTTTAAGTTATTTTTATATTTATTTTGTTAACAAATATACTTTTATAAATCGTACACAGTTATTTAAGTTATTTACTTTGTCTATACACAGTATTAAAAGTCATTTTTATTAACACTAGAACTATAATCACTGGACAAATACAATTTATTCCAAATCCCTAGATTAAATTTGGATCTCAGTGACAACTCTAAACTGATCACGTTATAATATTTCTGTTTGTGAATTTATTGTAACGCAGTTTGCGTCATGTTTATTTCTAGAAAGAAGGAAAAGGTTACATGACTTATGCTACCGCAATTTTAATCTTTTTGTATGTGAATGTCAATTTATTTTAATTTAATAAGATTAACATTTCCATTTTGAAACAACATAAGTTCTAACTTTGACCGGATCTCGGCATTTTATGCCGCAGTCAGCCGACGAGGACAACACACGACCCCTCTCTCTAAACTTCCACCCGACATCGATTACTTGAAAGCTTTATATTACCCTAAGGAATGCGTTCGCAAATTCTGCATCTTTTTATTTTTTATGCCAACAGTAACACATTTTACTGAATTTCAATGAAAGCTAAATCTGAGTTTAATGAATATCAGTAAACAACTAAAGCTATGCTGCTTGATAAAATTTTTCATTTTCTAGGGAGAAAAAACTGTATTATCTTTACCATAGAGTGAGACAAGGTGAAAAGGACGATCGATGTTAACTCGATCTCATCTGTTGGTGTCCTTTCTATCTTTCAGCCATTACAAACTTTAAACATTTCTTTTTGTTCGCAACTGGCAGATGTGGTAAGACCTCGGCTTCAAGATCGGAGGGATTTGGGACCTAATTCCAACAAAGAGCCACCGTGTAAGTGACTCTGGTGTACTTTAAAACGGTAAGGAGCAAACTTCCTTCCGCAGATGTGGCCTTGGAAGCTTTCAGAGGATGATGCCTGCTCAGGTGATGTCCTCGTCATCTATCAGCGGTTTAAAATTATGAAGTTCGTCTCAAAATATTCTTAATGTTGCTTTAAAACGGGATATTAATATAATTAAACTAATTATTCGCAGATATAACCAACTTTAGATGAACATGTCACCTTTACTATAATTTACAAAACAATTGCATGTATCACAATTAATGTAATTCCTTCTAATTCGATAAAATAATTGTTGTTTAATAGTTACACTTTAACACTTAAAATGTCACAAAGCACCTACTGTGTTTTCTAAGTTTTGAGCTTCCAAATAAATCGATAATTGTACGAAATGACTACTTCTTAATTCGATTAATTACATCTCAGCCAGATTTTTAAATCTTTTTGCTTAGAAGATTTATTTAATTGTATGTGCACGGAATAAGTTTTTAACGTACAAATATACGGAATTCTTTTTCAAGTGGGTCGCTGGTACAAGATGGCTATAAAATAACGTTCTCTGTTTGGAGATATGGAATACAGCCAAATTTCATGTGCTTACTATGAAAGAAATATGGAAATGGATTACGCAAAAAAGGAACAAAACTCGTCGATAGGAGAAATCTTGGCGCTATCAGTGCCAAAAATGGATCGATATTTAGAATGAACGAAAGGGAAATGGATTATGCAAAATTTTATTAATGTTCGAATGATAAAAATATGTCCATACAGAAATGAATGGCATATAATATTAAACTGAAAGAAAATAATCTTTTATTAATCAACATGAGGGTACCGTGCCCAAGTGAAATATTTTTAATGCTCCCTTTCTGTACTCAAGATAATGCGTCGCCAAATTTGGTACTTTGATTTTGCGGAATTCGCTTCTCCGTGACTTCCACAGTCATAATATGAAATTTTGTTTGTTTCCATTTATTAGATATAGCTGAAGAAACCTTCAATAAGGGAAAATTTTTATGGTCAATCTGTAACAAAGTAGCTTTGTAAAAATAGAAAAGCTATTTGCAAATACTGTAAGCAAAAAATAAGTTTCCTTTGTGGATACATATTTATATCTATACAATAAACAATCGCTATGAGCAAAATTTCTTCCAGCATTTGGTTTTAAACATTGGTAAATAAGGACAAAGGCTATTTTTCTGGAAACTAAAATATTAGATTGGAGAAAAAGAAATCCACTATTTTTATGTGAACTTCAAGACTTTATTTTACATGTTTAAGGTTACCAATTTTGATCCAATATGCACCGTTTTATTCTATAATTTGTTGCCATTTTAAATATAGCTTCATAATGCCTCTCTTATAGAAGTCAAGGTCCCTATTGGCGAAAAACTATGGTAATTGATTTTCACAATCTTCTCTTAATGCCAATTTCTTACCACTAAACAAGTTTTGCAATGCAAGAAAAACATGGTGACAGGTCCGGACTATATGGCGGATGCATCAAAACTTCCCAACCAAGCTCCTGGAGTTTCCAGCGTGTCACTATAGACGTGTGCCTCCCGATGGCGTTATCCTGATGGAACACAACATCTCCACTGTTGGCCAATCTGGTCAATCGCTAGCTTCAAACGTTCTAGTTATTGACAGTGGAGATTCAAATTTTATTGTTTGGTCATATGAAAGCAACTCATAATAAATTATTCTTTCCCAGTGACACCAAATGCATAGCAGAACCTTCCTGACCGATTGTCCTGGTTTGAACACCATTTGAGCTGCTTCACCGCGCTTTGAACACCATCCTTTTCGCAAATTGTTGTCGTATGTGACCCATTTCTCATCCCCAGTTCACCAATCGTTTAAAAAATGGGTCAATTTCATTTCGTTTGGCCAAGGCTTCGGAGATGGAAATTCAATCCATCATGTTCATTATCATCTTTAACATCAAAAATACCTGAAAAGAATCGACGAAACCAAAATTGCACGTAATTGGCTGTTACAGTATCGGGACCATAAACACCATTCACAATTCCAGCTCCCTGGCTTGCATTTTCCTCTTTATCAAAGCAAAACTGTAAAATGTATCGAATTTTCTGTTTGTTGACTTCCATTTATAACACCCTGAAAAAACAGCAAAAGAATTTTTTTAGTGTGAAATATCACCTTTCCAACCAGCCTAAATCTGAAATTGTTTGATCTATACTATACGAAATATCGATCACTACAATAATCTATCTAAAATATAATGGATTTCTTTTCTCCAGGCTAACATTTAAATAAAATTAAATTATAGAAAACACATCGGCTGCCTTTTCTGGATGCATGAAAAATATCCTAGACTTTTGCGCATTTCTTCCAGTTAGATACTTGGCGGAGGCAGAGCTCGGAATTTGCTCTT
>JAPMOR010037468.1:637659-649555 GCA_026543865.1 Argiope aurantia | reverse complement strand
TTCCTGTAGTCTTGTAATCAAGGATTTGAGAAGACGAAAATGAAAAATTATGGACAAAAAAAATTGGCTGCATTGGCACATCTTTTTTTTATTGTTTTGTTACATTCCAATTTGATTTCTTCGATAAAAAAACCTAAAATAAGTTTTGAAAAAGCTCTTAAAACAGAACTGCAATTCTTGTACCACTGAACTCTTCTTTTAAATTTCCAGCTATTTAAAAAGATACAGCATAAACAATGGTAAAAAATAAATTGCTTCTGATTTTCGAACATATATTGCTGAAATATTATATAAATAAAAAATCTCTCTAATATATATCTAATATCTATATAAATAATTATGCAATATCTAATATCTATGTAAATAAAAAATCTGTAAATCTATCATTCCTTGTCTTGTAATCAAGGATTTGTGAAGACTAGAATAATAATAATAATAAAAAATGGACAAAACATGGACAGTATTTGCAACATGTTTTTTCTTTGTTTTGTTGCATACTGCTTGATTTCTTTCAAAATAAAACATAATATAAGTTTTTTAAAGAGCGCTTAACTCCACAGTGCATCATGTAGCCATTTGACTGCACATTTTTTATTTCCGTCTATAAGCTTCACACGACTATTCTAAAGGGTAAAAATGAGTATTTCGAAATTCTTTTTTAAATGCTTTTTAATAAACATTTATAGAAAAAACCGATATATGTGAATAGCGGTACTAGAATTAAATTTAAACTGAGAACTTAGAAAAATACCAAGATGGCTCCTATATGAATAGTTCTACCAATAAAAATATTTTTCTTTTTTTCATTGTAAAAAAAATAAAAATATATTGATAAAAAGGGACTTTTATTTTTATTGTAGAATTATTATAATACGATTTGTGTCACTGGGATATAGTTTAATTCATAATGTTGTCAATCATTTGGCAATTTTTAAAAAAATTTCCCGAAACAAATGATTAAACTTTTTATTTAATATTTAGCCTAATTATATGTAGCTATTTAAAGCACATATATTTCTTTTGTAAAAGAGTTTAGTTGTATTAAAGTTCCGTCTTAAATCAACGCTAGGGCTATTTTGGGATGGACCTCGTAATTTTGAACCGTGGTCAGATGACGAGGACGACACCTGAGCTGCCCCCCCTCTTAACACCACGCCACACCAGCGGGAGGACGTTTGGATATGAAGTTTAAGTGCACTAGCACCGCTTACACGATGGTTCTTCGGTGGAATCGGGTCTCGAACCTGAAACCCTCCGGTTCCGAAGCCGAGACCTTACCACCAGGTCACCGAGGTCCTCTCTTGTGTAAAAGAATAAAAAATCAGGCATTCTAGGATTAAGAAAGTTCTGCAATTTTTGAATCATTGAGCTATTCTTTTTAATTTCTATCTATTAAAAGATACTGCATGAGCACTGGTAAGAAAATGAAGGAAATATAAATTATTTGATTTTTAAATATATATTGTTGATATGGAACAGAAATAATTATAAATATATTTATAAGAAATGTTGATGTCAAAGACAATATTTTGATGGAAAATTTATACATATATTTTTTTTTGCATTTCAGAATATTTATTAAATACTAATTGTATAATTTTACTATTTTTATACGCAATATATTTATTTAGATTTATTTTTTATAGAATGAAAGAAAGACCTATTGAAACCTTTCTGTAAAAGAAGATATACATTTAAAATAAAAATTCTATTCTAAAACAAGAATGTAACATTAAAGGAGTTCGTGTTAAACTTCTATAAGTAAACCCTTTTAGTATGTACTAATGGTGATTTGTTATTTAACGATCTATTTTTTAGTGATATGTATTCGGTGTATTTTGAGGCGTATCGTGAATCATTTCAAATTTTGTAAAGAGTACACTTGAGCTGGTAATGATTCTTAGGATAGGGATGATTTTTAGAACCTTCGGACGTGTTATATTTAATTTTGTTTTAAGAATTATCTTTATTCGTATGTATTCTATTTTATGAAATGCTGGTGAGACAGTTTTCTTTTTCTTTGCTGGTCAGCCTGGGTTTGTAAATGGCAAAAATAACAGGCATACTTTTTTCTTCAAATGATAAGGTGGAAAAGGCGAAGAATATTAATAAGGAATCCGTGCTTATATTTTTAATTTTTGTAATGCTATAATTTTAGTTTTATGGAAAGATTTGAAATGTTTTTTGTTAATGGCTTTCATATCGTTCAGAAAATGCAGTGTCTGTCTAGTGGGCTGAACGGTGAAAAATCCAACTGGCTGACTAACAAATAAAGACGTTTTATTCTATGGGAAACACAGGTAATATACAGATAAAGCACACACAAAACAGCACTTGCAATAAACACCAGCACACAAGCAGCAAATTGATAGTAAACATTAGAAGCAGCGCAAAATCCTGAGAAAACACACAGGAGATCAATATTCCAAAGATACAATTCACTTGTCTACTCGCTTGAGTTCTATTCAACTGCCGAAATCTCTGTCTCTTGGCATTTTAAAGTTTTCCTGATAGGGTATGGATTTTTCTAAAAAAATATTATATCTTGGATCCTAATCTAGACATCATCAAATTTCTCGAATACTCCGGGTATATCATTTATGTCGTCAAAGTCTCCAAATTCTTCGAAAAGATACTAAATGTTCGCTACATATTCGACTACTACTCAACATCTGCTAGTGCTATCTGTAAAGCTTTCTTTCCTACCATGAAACTGATTGCGAAGGGAAGCAATATTACAAATTCGAAACATGTTATTGCGTTCAATATGCAATTTTGTAATAATTTAAAAAAATCATTCCCTTCAGAATAGTTGATAATCATTTTCTTGATTATCGTTTTCAATTTTTTGATGTCGAGTGAACGGCTTTGAAATGTTGACTTTAAAACTCGAATACCTTATTCTATTAGAATGAGTTAACAAAACAAATAATCATTGCCCATTGAGCTCTAATATGATTTTTTTAGCTTCAGATCAACGTTTCAATCTCTCTCTGATTGTAGAAGAATGGATCGAGCAGCTGGTATAGCTTTATGTGAAGTCGCTACGAAAAGGAATTTCATTTTTATCAGGAATACGTTCTTTTTTTATGTTTATATTGTTTATTATATTCAAGCACTCCCATCTAGGCAAAACTGATTACAGGTCTGGTATGGATTTTTTCCTTTGAAAGCGACTTAATAATATTTTTTCAGGATTAAATGCATTTCATACAAAAATATAGCCAGAAAAGGTGCAAAATGGTAATTTTTCTTTGATTCAATGCTAACGATTTACTTAAAAAGTCGCAGCCTTATACAGCAAACTGCGTTTCAGAAGTTGAGAAGTTGACAAACTGAAAATTTTTTCACAGTTCAACAGATGCTGCGGAAGCTTATGAAAATAAATATGGTTATGCCTCTCTCTGGCCAAAAAACCCTCTCCAGCTTTGAATGCTCCATAGTATAGGCAAAGTTACAATAGGCCGAAAAAAGGACACTCTATCAAAAGTTTCCCGGTTGAATATGGCTGAAAAGATCGCAAAAACGCCGAAAAAAAGTGAAATAGTCAACCATAAGACGCTCTTGTCAGTTGAGTCTCAATTTTTCAGTATGTATGACAAAGATAGGCAATTCTTTTTAAGGCTCCGAGTTGACACATAGATTCAGCAGAGTTTTCTTCTTCTTGAGAGCTTTATTCTTTCTTTATTTTGCACCGGGCAAGCCGATTGTTAAACTTGAAATATTATTCCAAATAGTCAAAGGGACAGTTTTCTTTACTTTAAGAAACCGATTAAAATTAGTTTTATTTAAATATACAGAAAATAAAATTACGTAAAATGTGTTCCCGAAAAATTCTGAGAGCATTATCGATAATAATCATTTAAATTTTAAAAAATTTCGAAGCACAACTATTTTTTATTAAAACTTCACATTAACGAATGTTTTGTTAATTATAAAATTTTTATTTGAAACTAAAATATTCAAATGCCATTATAAATTAAACATTGAGCATGATTTTTCAGTTCTAATAAAATAAAATAAATATAACTTCTGCGTTTTTATATATCCCATGCAAAAATACCTTTGATGAAATTTAGATTATCTTAATCCTCCCTCTTACCTCCAGAGTCAAAATAAAACCGAAGAAAGTAATATATATATACAGGGTGTTACTGAATTCGACTGACAAATTCAGAGGGCTAATAGTTGGAATCAAGAGAAGTAAGAATCACCATACAATATGGAGCCCCAAACGTCGTTCAGGGGTGAAAATCGCAAAAATATAGGGATTCGGAGAACTGTTGAAAACTGTAAAAAATTAATAAAAAAATAAAAAAAAGTTGTTTCAACAATGAATTTTTTTAAGTGAAAGCACATTCTTAAAGGCTATTTTTCATGTAAATAACATGCCGATTTTTATGAACCAGGGGGTCGTAAATTATTGAAAACAAAAATGCAGTTTAGAACACTTATCTGCAAAATATTAAAACTTTAAAAAAAATAAAATCTTGAAAATATAAGGAATTTTATACTCTTTAATTTGATATAAGTCTGTAGTGTGAAAACTGAGGAAGTTTTAAGATATTCAAGAAAAACTAAAGTGTTTGCCTGGAAACATCGCTGCAGCATTGGCACCAATGTTTGCAGAAGGTACTGCAAAATTCTATAGGAAAAATTCAAGGAGTAATAGTAGGCATCAAGGCGATAAGAATTTTCAAAGAAATATAAAGTCGCAAACGATGGTGAAAATTTATTTGCTGAAATACAGGTATAGCATATATTGACAGCACAGACATTTTAACATAAGAAAGGAGACGATGAGAAACTTTTATAAAAAAGGTTCAATGTTGCGGCCGCGAAGGTCATTACACAACCGACACCGAAGTTTAAAGAACAACTGGAAGCGCTCAAACATACCAGGTATGATCGCGATTTCTCCAACAGCGACGACGATCCATGCTATGAGATCTTTCAATATATCCAAAGGTGTCTAATAAACAAGAGATTTCATATGGCCCCAGAAGAAGAAATCCAAGGGATTGATGTCCGGGGAACGTGGAGGGCAATCATCAGGTCCGCCACATCCAATCCACGTCCCATGATATGTATCATCTAGGTAGTTACGCACAGAATTAAAAAATAAAGGCACTGGTGCACCATGTTGCATTAACCACATGTTCTGGCGTTCAATGGCCGGTATTTCCTACAGTAAATCTGAAAGGACGTGCTGCAAGAAAACAAGGTACTTTGCGCCACTGAGGCGTTCGGGCCCGGCATTTGGCCTCCTTATTTTGAAGGATCCTGTCTCCCACAACCGTCTATTAATATTTGCAAAGGTTCTTTGGTGTGGACAACGCCTACTTGGATATTGCTATTGGAATATTCTTTGTGCTAGCCGTCTATTACCATCCGCTCGGTCGTACATTAAATGCATATCAGCATATTCGTTATTCGTGAAATCTGACATGTTGTTTGCGAATGAAACTTCTCGACTATCAATTCTGCACTGCTATTTAATGAATACAAGCTGCTTTTATATTCCTCGAACCATCAATTGTGCAATGCTCGCTACTTTTATATTATTCGAACGCATGGAAAATTTAGATACGAGAAAACTTCTTCTTCGCGACTGCCTTGTTCCAAATCCTTGCATTCTTAGAGCCGTTCTCTTCGCCAGGCTAATTGTCTCTTCGATGTCTGTTTTTGCGATTTTCACAGAATAAACGTCTCCTGCGATCCTAAGTTTTATGATAATTTTTCATCTCCTTAATGCCTTCTATTCCTTCTCTAAATTTAGCTTTCGAATTTGGGCAACACCCTCTGTAAACATCGGTACCGATGTTGCAGCGATGTTTCCTGGCAAACATTTTAGTTTTTCTTGAATATCTTAAAACTTCCTCAGGTTTCACACTACAGACATATATCAAATTAAAGAGTAAAAAATTTCTTATATTTTCAAGCTTTTATTTTTCTTAAAGTTTTAATTTTTTGCAGACAAGCTTTCTAAACTACATTTTAGTTTTCAATAATTTGCGACCCCCTGGTTCATCAAATCGGCATGTTACTTACATGAAAAATAGCCTTTAAGAATGTGCTTTCACTTAAAAAAAATTATAGTTGAAACACCTTTTGTTATTTTTTTATTAATTTTTACAGCCTCCAAAAGTTCGCCGACTCCTTATATTTTTGCGATTTTCACCCCCTAAACATCGTTTGGGACCCCATGTTGTATGGTGATTCTTTATCCTCTTGATGCCTCTTATCACTCTTCTGAATTTGTCGGTCGAATTCGGCAACACCCTGTATATATATATATATCCCTTTAAGTAATTCTTGAATGAAATTAATGCAAATGTTTGAAATTTCTACTTGCTTCCAAGTGGAAATTTCAAAAATACGAATTTTTTGTCCTGTTGACGGCTTTAATGCCATCATTTGCACAACTGCATCAAAGCAGCCGCATTAAAAAATCGATAAAATTTCTACATTATATTTAATTTATAAATATGCTAATTTTTTATGCTTAAATTTTAACCATTTTTAACTTAAACTTCAATATAAAAATAATAAATTGAAAATATTTGAAGTACTGAAATATAGTTTGAAACTAAGCTTGAAGTGATTCTCATAGTATGAAGACAAATTTTTGTTTATTTTGTAATTAAATAGAGAAATAAAAACAAATAGAAAAAAGGGAATCGGGAGCCAGGAAATGCTATAATGTGAAGTTCAGTTGTTTGAATTTTACAAAAATTAGCAAGCAAAATTTGGAAAATTTCCAAACTTTGTGAATAAAATTGTTTCCATGTTTGAATTTAATAATCAGCACTTAATTTCTTAAAGTTATGAATATGAATAAGTCATTTGAACAGTTCGAAGTTTCGAAAGCTCTCTTTGTGTTATCTTATTGAAAATAATCATTACCAATAAATATTTCCCCCTAAAATAACAGAGTTAGCGACAAACATGAGCCACCAAAGGTCAAGTACAAAATACAAATTTTCTATCTGCTCTAATCTGCATTGTAAGTTAAGAAACAAACCATAATTGTTTTTACGAATGGTATCCATTCAGATATGGTTTATATGGAATTTGAGTTTGAGATGCTTCAATTTATTTTGCATATGCTTGCATTAGGTATTATTAGGCGATTCACAAAAAAGAAGGCCACAAGGCCACGGTGTCCTGGTGGGAAGGTCTCGGCTTCGGAACTGGAAAGTTTCAGGTTCCTGGTTCCATTCCACCGAAGAACCGTCGTGTAAACTGGTCTGGTGCACGTTAAATCCGCCGGAACCAAACATCCTCCCACTGGTGTCATGTGGAAGTTAGGAGAGGGGTTTGCCAGCTTAGGTGTCGTCCGCGTCATATGACCACGATTCAAAATATATCTCGAGGTATATAAAAGTATTAAAATCAAGTTAATAGGAAAAACAAATAAACCAAATATAAAATCTGGCCTGAAGACTTTTTCAAGGGTCATCCTTAGGCAGGGATTCAAAAAAAGGGATTTTTTCTGTGAAGGAAATGCAGACAATGAAATCTAATAAGGATTCCTCGTGACCCGAAAATCCCCTGAAATTAGGCCCAAGAGATATACCATTTTAACAGAAAGGAAAATACAAAACAACAAATTAGAAGAAAAAACCACTAATAAGTAAAAATACAATAACAAAAATAACAATAAAAACCAAAATACCATAAAATAACACTAAAGAAAAAACGAAAAGGCAAGAACATACCATCAGCAGTCAAGGAAATTTTAAGCGATCGATTGTGATTCCCGCTTATTAAAAACACAAAGCTAACGGTAATTTAGGTAAAAATTGTAGGCTCCCAGCGCCATCTATTGAGTGATATAATATGCAAGGAAAGTTCTATTTTTTATTTAAGCCAAAGGATTAATCCCAAACCATACCTTGTTTAATTAAAAAATTGACAATACAGTAATTTTTAGGAAATTCAATTTTAATTAAATTTTTAATGAGGTTGTTTGATGCTTCAATATAGGAATTTTTATTATTGCAAACCCTTTTGATCCTGTTAACGTGTGAGAAAATTAGATTTTTGAAAATTTTAGAGTTTAGATTGGAATGGTTATGTAACTACCAAAATAGTCTTAGTGTTGCTTTAAAACGGAACGTTAATATAACTAAACTAAACATCAAAAAAGAAACCTGAGCTCATTATGAAGGGAAATAACAACAGTCTACTAAAGAAACCATGCTTACTGTCTGGTTTGAATGTAAATGAGATTCGACACTGTCAACATTTGAAATATAAAATCATATTTCAATAATCATTGAACATTTTTCAGAATAATCTTTTGATGAAAGTTCAATATAATATATTTAAATACTTGCTCATTGAAATAAAAACCACAATGATAATATGAAAATAACAATGTGGATGCAAATTGTTATTTCAGGCGAAAAAGGAAAACAAGAATATTATCTTGACGACATCGAATATATTGCAACTGTGATGTAACATACGATATATGCACTAGAAAAATTGAGCACATATGGGACACAAAAATATTCACAACATGATTATTTTTAGGAACTCATAAATTTGTACCAATCTCTTTTAAAACCAACATTTCATTACACATTTAACGAAGGGTGACATTGTGGGAAAGAATTTCGTTTCGATAGTAAAATGCATCATTGTTAACTTCTCAATACATTTCGGATAACTCTGAATCCAATTGCAGAAAATGTAGTCAAGTCTCAACTCTGCATTTCTTGACTCATTTTAAATTCAAAAAAAAAAAAAAATCCTTAAGATCGAGGATATCCACTGAACAGTAAAAAAATCACTGTAAATATCCGACTTAATAAGCAAATAATTGACAAGACTTTAATTGAAATTCAGACGCAAAGTTCTTAGAATCTAGTGGATGAAACGGTAATCACGCCCTGAATATACAGAATTACCTTTGATGTTAAAATACTGGAATACTGCAACTAAATGTGATACACTAACTTTTGTAGAAATCAACAAATAAACGGATGTGATAAAAGTTATCCCCAGGATGCTACTATAAATTGTTTCTAAATATTATTGAGATACTTTCCTATGATTCCTATCTCCTGTGTATTTGATTTACGAATAAATAGACGTTCAAATACTGAAACACTTCAAAAATCTCCATTTTAGCTCACACATGAGTTGGATTCATTCAAATAAAAACATAGTTTGTTTCCCCAAACTCATTAAAATTTTTAACTAAATAAAATTAGCTCATTCGAAGTGCTAATGTTGAAATTATTTGTTTCGCGTGAACTATTTTTCGACTAAAAGTTTCAAATTATTCTAAAGCATGAAGTTACATCCTATATTTGGTAACCTAATTAATAAATGAAATAAAACACTGCGCTAGTTTGAAAAGACTTGTTATGATCTAGTTGAAATTTTATTTGGGAACTTTATTTTTCCCAAATGAAAACTGTTAACATTTATGTTTTCTGAGCAGAAGCGTTGAATGATTTAAATCAATCCGTTTCCAGAGAATCAAAGCATACGAACACGAACGAAACAACATTCGGTAATCACTGCCGTATTTACCCTCCACGATGCGGATACAAGTAATGGAATATTTAATCAAATTATCAACCACAAGTGAATGACAAACTTTGATCTAGGGATTCTATTTTATGTGGTAATCGACAGAACAGAAACAGAATGATTACATATGCCTCTTCGTTTTGTTACAAAATGAAACAGAATAAGTATAGTAATTTGAAAATTTTAATAAGATGTGTTTGATTTTTAAAAGCCTTTTATGTAAGGAAAAAAAGAGTTCTATTTATTATAAATTATCACGCTTCCTTTGAAATTAGAATTTCAGTATTTAGGGGATAAAAATGATATGATGGCTCCGTAAATTGTCGATTAACGCTTTCTTTTAAAATTAAGAAGTCAAAAATTTCTTTGCTAACTGAAATGAATAGATTTTATTCAATTATCTTAGATAAATATTATAAATCCGAGAGAATTTACCGTTAATATTAATTTAAAAGTAGATTTTAGTTGAAATTTTTAATAACCTGCTGTAAGTTTCAATTAAATCGCTAATCTAGGTTATGCAATTTTTTAAAGTATTATATGTATGAAATTGAATGTTATGTAAATTTGATTAAAATTTTTCTAAAACCATTTATTATTCATTTTAATTTTTCTTCTAGTTAAAAATATTTATATGTTTCATGTTCAACTTATTGCGAAAAATAATTTTTTTGGAAATAAGAGTTTATATTTGCTAAGCAAGTTCTCAATGTCTTGCTTTAAGTTTCAATTAAATCGCTAATCTAGGTTATGCAATCATTTAAAGTATTATATATATGAAATTGAATGTAATATAAATTGGATTAAAATTTTTCTAAAACCATTTATTATTTATTTTAATTTTTTTTCTAGTTAAAAATATTTACATGTCTCGTCCATTTTATTGTGGAAAAGGAATTTTTTTGGAAATAAATTGGAATTTCCGTTTTTTTTTTAATTAGAAAATAAATGTCTTTTATAAAGCATAGAAGTGGGTTTGAAGGCCCCTGTTGCGATTTGATTTACTAAATTAGAGGAAAAATACTTTTTATTCTTCTCCCTTAACACTAACAATAAATATTAGCGTATTTTTCTGTTGCGTAAGAGTTGCTAGTTTTCTGTCACTGATAATAACTTTATTTCATATCTCTACCTCTTTTAATATTTAAGTATGAAAATGTCTTTTTGAAATTTATGCTTTTTTAATTTACGAATTTCTCTCTAGTGTGAAAAAAAGGCAATGCATTTTCTACATTAAAGCATGAAAAAGCTGAAATTTTAAAATAATATGATGGAGAATTTTCTCGATATGGTGTCTTTAAGTAGCATGTCAAGCTTCAAAACTTACTTTTCATGCAAGATATTCCTGGCACTTAACAAAAAAAATTTTTTAAGGCCTTTCTCTTGGTTCAAATAACATTTATGTAAAGACTACTTTCTATTTTTTAATTTTCTTTTTTACTTGATATCTTGTCCAGATTTCAATGAAATTAAAAATGATTTCCACTTAGTACCCATGTTTAAACTTTAAAACACAAATTATGCACCACTGTGTTCTTTTGTAGGTTTAAGGAGGCATTTTATTACATTAAATTGACTAAAAAATATAAATGATCACATACATCTGTAGTCAAATCTGTGCCTACGTTTATTATTTATGATAAGATTAAGATGGTAAAGTATTAATTACAGGCAATTAAGTTTTCCCCTTGCTTTCATTCGAATAACATTTTTTGTACGAATTGAGAGTTATTCAATGAACTATTAAAACGGGAAAATTTCTTCACTAGTATTTCAGCGATTGGTTGCGCATTCTTCAGAAACTACTGAAAGAACAATTATAGGAAAAATCTCTTAAGGTATATAAACATTACAGATTCATTTCTTTGCTCTTACAATAGATCGTGCGCCAAAGATGTGAGTGATGTGTGAGGACCTACTGTATTGCAAGGCAAAGATAATTAGCAAAGAGGTGCTGATTAATGGACGTAAGCAATCAACTAGTATCTAAATAAGTGTTCCAATTATGTTTCAATGAATAATGATTATATGTTTATGAGTATGCTCCCAGGTTAACATTTGTCACTATCTACATAAAATTTAACCGGTAATTTATAAAAACGTCACTGACCGCGAATATTTCTTTATTTTTTTGCCGCATCATTTGCACTTGTAATTTTGTAGTCATTTGTATTACTAATTTTGTATAATTTTTATTACAAATTCAAATACAAATACAAATTTTGTAATAATTTGTTATGCAATTCTGACATATCAAAGACGTACTCTTTGCATGGATTTTGTGAAACTTGCAGTAATAGAACAATCACTGAAATCAGTCACTAGTGATCGGAATCACTTGTATAGA
>JAPMOR010037468.1:621919-637649 GCA_026543865.1 Argiope aurantia | reverse complement strand
TGACATATATTGCATACAAGGTATATTACGCAGCTATTCACCAAATTGTTGTTTTGATGCATTCTTGGTTATATACATATTCTCAGCAAAACTATATAAAACAATTTGTCTTAATAGTATTTTCTGTTGTTGACTTATGCATATTCCATCAAGAAAATTAGAGACATCTTACAATACTTCATTATTTGAGAGAACTCGAATTACACCGAATTAAAAATTAAAATGCCGAGGTATAAAAAAAACCCCAAACTCCACAACAAATTTTGAAGTATCATATTATCTTGCAAAATGCGACATTTTAAATTTTGTAGAAACTACTTGACACCAATATATTTTTCCTCAGAAATATATGACCAAAAAAAGACATTGACTCTGTCACATTCGGTCCCTCGCATACTAATTTACTGGCTTTGACTCTTTCCGAATTCGCCGTAGGTTGCAAATCAAAGGTAAGAAATTTATTGTTAGCCTTTTCTTTGTTCCACCGCATCTTGCAAAATGCGACATCTTTAACTTTGAAGAAACGATGTCAATTGTATTTACCCACACTTAGGATTTATTTCCTGGGGCCAATCGAGACAATTTCTACCACTTATTTGCTTCTGTAGTTGCACCTTTGTAGAAAAAAAGAAAAAGAAAAAATAGTCCTGGAATACATTAAGTTGAGCAGTCATTTTACGCTATCGTTACACCTGCGGCGAATCCAGATAGAATAAGAACAGGCACAGTTAATGGAACCGAACCACTTCTGGCAGTAGGGGGAACAGTATCGAATGTTGAGCGTCGAGATCACTCATTTATTGTTACTTGTGAAAAATGTCTCATGTGATATCCTTCCACGTCTCGTTCATGGCCAGAGGGTCTTTCTTTTGTGATACAGCCTTTCGAGCTGTCAGGTTTAATCGGTGTTTTATCTTGCATAGATTCGTGGCTAGTTAGGGAGACTTGAAAAAGGAGATGTTTCCTTCTTTAGGACAGACGGTGTTGAATGATTGGATGAGGGAGCGGGGCAATATTTCAAAGGAGAAAATTTTAGTAGCATCTGCTGAAGGGATTATTCATCATTTCATAACCGATTCGGGACTTTTATGTTTTTTTATATGCTTTGGGATGAAGGATAAAAGAATAATAAATCCTATAAATATGAAAGTAAAATTCCTTGAACATTAGGTGCATATCTTGTAAGAAAAGTTTATCAATGGTACGGACAAAATTGTCCAAGCTCAATGAATTGTGCTTAGAAAAATATTATATTAAATATCAATAATTGTCGACAGGATAGCATGCCAAATAAATTATTTGATCATTATTACAGAAATAGGCTGTTTCACCTTTCAACGCTAGTAGAAGTTTTATAAATTTTTGACAACGGGATTCTAGATTTTATAAATTTTTTGAATATTAATTGCCGAAAAAATTTTTTATTTTTTACATTTTATTTTTAAACAGTTTGCACTTTTTAGAAACACCTGCGTGAGGAAATTTGTTTGGATTTATTTAACCAGTTAACTGTTTCGATCTCTTCGGGAAAATTAAATTGTGTCGCACAAATTTAGCTATGACGAGTATACTCGTTAAAACAGAGTATATGAAATTATGTTGTAATGAAAAGACTTTTATTTTTTTTATTTCGATAATCACATTTATTTATTTACTTAAACTGACATACATTTTTTTTGCAAATGAACGAAAATAAATATAAAAAATTAATTTATTATTTTAATTTGCTGTTAAAGAATGGCATTGAGTAAAGCATGGTTCAAGACACAATAATCTTTTATTTCGATTAGACCTCAAAATATTTTAAGCATCTTGAAATTTACGAATATGTTTGAGTTTTTACCAAAATTTTAATTCAAACTGCAAATTGTCACTTCTTATTACTCCTGCCGAATAAACTCTTCATAACGCAAAATATTGTACTTTTTCCATGACGAGTATACTCATCAGAAGCAGTA
Source organism: Argiope aurantia (assembly GCA_026543865.1). NCBI lineage: Eukaryota > Metazoa > Arthropoda > Arachnida > Araneae > Araneidae > Argiope > Argiope aurantia. The sequence continues at coordinate 635,691 of JAPMOR010037468.1, read as the reverse complement.
AACTGGTTAATTAATAAATTTATTCTCATTATTATGCTTATCTCTGGATCATAAATTAATTTTTTTTCATTTAAAGGGAAAGTTTTCATTTGTTTAATAAGCCGCTTACATCATTAAAATGTTTTTCCAACTCATTAAAAGATAAAGCTAAAGATGAAATTTTTTTTTTTTAAATTGTCTTATTTCTCTTTTAATATTATGGGCCTAAATATATGAACATAGTTTTTCTTTAACAAAATAAAAGTCTTAAAATATGCGATTAAATAATGTCATTGCTTAATCGTGCTCCAAATATAAACATTTTCTCATCATGCATTGTCTAATTATGCAAATGTTGCTTAATTGAGATAATTAAACCCAAACAAAATTTTCATTAATGCCTAAAATATTTTTAAACAAATGCTGCTTTTGAAATACTCAAGAACGAGAAAATGTTTGATAAAAATGCAGATTAATTTCAGTAACATTACTCGAAAACAATTTTTCACACTTCATCATATTCACATAAAAAAAAAAAAAAACCTGACTCATTTTCTCCTGAATGCGTTTCCTATCTCATTACTTTGAGCCAAAATTGTAGAAATTTAAATTATATTATCAATCTATAAAATTTAAATAAGGATAAAAACAAATAAACATTATAACACTTTTCAAAAACACATGTTGCCTCATCAAAAAATTGTTTGCGATTTGAATTCGCTTCTTATAACACATTAATAAAGATAAATTATAAAGAAGAATAAAAAAAGAATTAAATTGAAATCCTTACAAAAAGAAACTACTTATTATTCTTTGATTTTTTTGTATTTTTTACTATTTTGAAGCTTTCACATTAATTACTAAGATTTAATATTATATAATTTCAAAGAAAACTATAAAACTTAAAGTTGTAAATTTGAATCAGAAATTCAGCACTTAATTACACTAAATTTTGATAGGAAATAAACTTTTTTGGAAGTATTTTGTCATTTTTATTTAAATAAACAAATATTACAATGAATTTATTTGTTTTAAATTTTAGATGAAAATTTTATTATATATCTATTTTTATTTGGCAATTAAATTATAGATGATTCTAACGTAGTCCAATGTGAATTGAAAATGCAAAAATGGAAGATATACTATAAATAAAATAAAGATGAAGTTTTAACTATTTTGTAATAAAGACATTTGAATGTTTCGTATTATTTATTCGAGACTACGGTCCACTTTCAAAGGCAAATAGAGACTACAAGAAACATTTTTTCTGACATTGTCTAGACAACTAATTTCACTATAATTAAATTTGTCATGTTTGTGTTGTCAGTTTTCTTTTATAGCGGCCATAAGCTACAAATCCAATCAAAATAATTTACAGTAAATAGGAAGGAAAACTGAATGATATTTCTTTCCTTGTTATAAATAATGTCAGTTTACTAAATTCTATAACACAGGTTAAAGGAAAAGCAGAAATCCATTGGAAATTCGAATAAATAACGGACAAATCATATCGAGGCACAAGATTTTTTTTGACGAAAAAAGCTTGTGATTTTTTTTATTATAACTGATTTCTTTGTAATAGAAATCAGCTATGATAAAATATCAAGTTCTTTTTGTCAAAAAAATTTATAAGAAAATGAAAGCAATAGTTCTGAAAAACAGAAATGACTCCTTCATCAACAGCTCTTAACACGTTGACTGCCACGTGACTCACATGTGATTCCCATGTACTATCGGTTTTTGTTTCTAAAGAATTTCAATGAACATTTATTCAAATATAAGATCAAAAAAGCTATAGTTTCAAAACAACAGAAATGAATCCTTCATCAACAGATCTTAAGACGTTGACTGCTGCTTTATTCATTTGTGTTTCACACCTACTATCTGATTGTACCGAACCATCTATCCAATTAGATGACTCCTTCTCTACTATAGTTAAGAGATAGTAAAGAAGGGGTTATCTAATTAGATTGATAGTCCAATTATCAGGCAGGAGTCCTGGCAGTAAATGTGTTAATGACAAGCAGGCTACTGCGGTATAATTTATAGAACATGGGTTATTCACTAGCATTAATTGTCTGAGAAACAGAGATGGCCCGAACAAAATCTAGATCTCGTGCAAAGTTTATTTGTAGGGTCTTAAAATAAATTCCATTCAATAAAATAATAACTTATTCAGTTTTTTAAAATTTTATTACATTGCGCAGTTTGATTTAGTAAGAACTTAAAAATACATGAAAAAGTAAATATTTACAATATTTTTATAAAGTTAACATTTTACTCACCTAAACCGTCGTTAATATATAAATAATAAAAATAATTGCTTCGTAAATTTATAAAATCCGTTTTAGTATACGAATTGCTAGAATAAGGTTACAACCTTTTGTTTCATTTTCACATGCATTTCAAAGCATATTCATTAATGATATCATAACTGAAATTTCTTGGCTAATACGAATTTGATAAATAAAATGTTTAGGTAAATGTGCCTTTTTTGACAAAGCTTAATATATAGCCTTCTTTGAGGCCTTGAGAAAGACCTTTTCTGCAGATGCGATGGTAATTGATAAAAACCAATATTATTTTCAGAACTGTAACATAATATAAATAAAATCATGCATATCAAAACAGATTGAATTAAAAAAAGGCGAGTGTTTGTATTAGGTTATTCTGGGAGACAAAATCTGGCTGCAAATTTTGGCTTCTTAAATAAATTAATGCAATTATTATCGCCTTGCAAAATCTTGCTAACTCAGGTGTCTCTTTTGAGAAAACAAATGCTGTAAATTTCTGTAGGAAACGCAGGCTCTATCCTGAACCGGAGATTTACATAAAAGGTCCTCCTGTTAAAGTCCTTGACAAGGTTACATTTTTGGGATTGATCTTTGATAAAAAGTTTACGTTTGTCTCTCATTACCGCCTTAACTTACCGAAGAAAAAAAATGTGAAAGATCTCTGAATATCTTAAAGGTTCTTTCTATCACTTCATGGGGTACCAACCGTTTATCTTTGCTTCGTATCTACAGAGTAGTAATTTTATAGAAACTTGACTATGGTTGCAATGTCTATGGTTCTGCAAGACGCAGTATTCTCCAAAAATGGGATACTGTTCATCATGCTGCTCTTTGATTGTGTTCTGGGGCATTTAGAACATCACATGTACAAAGTTTGCACATAGAATGTAATGAATCTTCTCTACACATCAGAAGGCAGATAATGTCACTCCTTTATTATTTTAAAATTTTATCAAACCCTATTATAATTTTAATCAGAGCCAATTTTTACAACGCCTTAAGGCGGCTCGACCATCACTAATACCCTCATTCTTTGAGAGAATGACTGGTTTAGTTTCAGAACTGCATTTAGAGATGGGACAAGTAGTTTCTGAACAATCATTTCTCTTACCACCCTGGAAATCTCTTGATATCCAATACTTGAATCTTTTTCAACATTTTTAAAAACAAAACACTGCAGGTATCATTTATCAGCAAATCTTTGCTGACCATCGTCAAAAGTATCTCAATTCAAACCTATTTTTACAGATGGCTCTAGAGGTTTCGATCATACTTCTTTCGCTTCTATTATTTCAAATTCCACAATAGCTTATAGAATTCATTCATTTTGTTCCATTTTTACAGCAGAAGTACCTGCTGTTTTAAAAACTTTATCGGTTATTTTCGATTGTTCTGCAGATAGCTATATAATATACACTGATTCATTGAATGCTTTGGAATCCCTATCATCTTTACATACTTTTAGCCATCCTTTTCTTTTCAACATTTTAAACTCGTATGACAAACTTATCTGGAAGGGCTTTCAATTTGTTTTTTGCTGAGTCCCCACATATGTGGGAATTCCAGGAAAGGAAAAGGCCGATATAACAGCTAAATTTGCTACTACTTTCTTGCCAACACAGATTCATCTTTCTGATTATAAGAAATATATATGTCATATTTTGCATTACAAATGGCGAACTGAATGGGACTCACAGATTCGTAATAAGCTCCATACAATTAAGTCTAGAATAGATTTTTGGCCCACTTTACACAATAGAAAACTTGACACAATTTTAACTAGGTTGAGGATTGGGCACACTCAATTCACCCACCGACATTTGTTGATGGGGGACCCAACACCATTTTGCTCAATGTGTAATAAATAGTTCTATGTCTGTGTTACACATTCTTGAAGAATGTCTATCCAGCGTCTATCTTTATCCAGCGTCTTGCCTGTTTTCAGAAATCTCGCCCCTGAACTGGGCGAGTTGTTTTCCAAAATTCCGCATGTTGATCTTTCTAATTAAAAAAATATAAATTGATATTTATTATCATATATAAACATTAACTTCGCTTTTTAGCACAGTACCATATCTTACATCATTGTCACGCTTTTTCATGACTCACAGATTTAGCCTTTTAAATGTTTGGATCTTGTAAACATTTCATGTTTTGATTTTATTATAAATTGATACAAATATTTTAATTTCAAGAATGTGGCTCAACTTAGCCAAAGATGGCTTTTGTGTCATGAAAAAAACAAACTCAACTCAACTCATCTCAAATTTACGAGGTACGGCCCCAAATAGCTCTAGTGTAGTGTTAAAATGGGACGTTAATATAACTAAACCTACCTTTTACCTTGGATTGATGAACATGAAATGTGCACAAATCGAGAAATAATGTTCATATGTATGCATATTCGAAAGTATTTTCTCTTGGCAAAATTTGTGTGCTCTTGCCCATTTCACGTCTCGATTCGTGTTGAAGAAATAATTATTCTCTGCCGAGAAATAATTATTATTTCTTTGTTTCAAAGCAAACAAGTGTAATGCACCCATTTCTCTCGTTTTTCAGATTGAGAGTCTGCAAAATTTTACAATCAGTTTCAGTTATTCTATATTTTTCTATACAAATAAAAGGTTAACACTTTTTTTCACTATTCTTCATGTAAATTTTCGTTTTATGCTATTTAATTTTTTTTATATTTGTTAATGCAATAATCTACGTATTTTAATCATAATTTAACTTTAAGTTGCAAAATCTTTTGTTAATAAGAAATTATGTAACTACATAAATGGGAGTTGAGAATGTAGGACTCATAATTAAAAAAAATGTGAAAAAAAGTATATGATTCGTATATGCATGAGTATGTATTTATACATCTATAAGTATAAACAAATTATTTTAAACATAATTTTTCCTGAAAATTTTAAATACATTTTATCTTTGTTTAAACTGTAGTTTTACGTGTTTTGCAAACAACGTAAAAAAAAAAAATGATTTCTATTGAAATCGCAATGTGTTCCAAACTGAAAAACACCTTACAATAAATTACTAAATACATCGGTTCAGTTATTGAATCTTTTACTTTTTATTATGATTTGTTAGAATGATACAACCTGACTGACTCATATATTATTGAGCAGTGACGGATTTAAAAATGATATTGTTTGGTGTATTTCTCTAACCACGTGTGATAATTTATCAAACTTTTTATTTTCAAATTTTGGAAAATTTCTGAGAGAATTTCTTTTAACGTTTGCTGACTGAATATCATGTATTGGGGAAAATAATTGTGTAAATAAAAATTTCATAATTTTCTTAATGAAATTGTTTGTTACATGTTGTTAAATTTTAGACAAATGCATTTCATTTTTGTTGGTGGTTATATGTTAAGTAATTTCACTTCATTTTAGAAAATATAAACCAACCAATTAGTAGATAGATTTTAAATGAATATTTTAAAGAATTTAGCGTTGAGTGATCTTTCCTAACCTTTCTCACCTACTCCCTAATAAAGTTTTTATCCCCTTCCCACCGTATGGAAATTCAGTATTTTAAGCAAGACCACGATTGCTCAGATTTTTATTTTCATACATCCTTATGTGAATATTTTGAGTTTCATAATCCATTGAAAGAAATAAAGTATACATTTTGAATTCTTTGTTTTCGACTCATTGAAACCAAAATGAATTACAATTTTAATAAGAAGCTCACACAATCAAATTTCATTTATTTAAGTTATTCGTTTTTGATTTATCGCGTGCACAAATGCGTAGAATGGAAGAAGAGAATCCGGAGACGAATTTGATTCAAACTTCTATACTGAATTATAGTTTAAATACAAAAACTGTGTACTAAATTTAATTTATCTAGCTCTTCATGCTTTGTATTTGTATTCACTTGCACTCGAACAGACAAACTTCCAGTACGAAATGGGATTCCAAAATGTGATACGTGGTATAACAATGGCAGGGCAATTTTCATCCATTAAGCTGAAGACGTTTTTGAATTATAGACAAACAGAAATAATTCCAAAAGTATTTCTTTTCAGAGACTCAGAGAGGTCAAAGATATAAAGATTTCAACAAAATCTCTAGTTCGAATATTTTGACCCTGATTTGGAGGAATTGCTTTCAAAGACTCCTCATGTTAATATTTTTTGTTAAAAAAAATATTGGGTTTTATAATCATGTATAAACATTAGCTAAACTTTTTAGTACTGTTCCATACCTTACATCAGTGTTGACCTTTTTCATGATTTCACATTTTTACACTTTTAGACATTTGGATTTTGTAGACATTCCATATTTCGGTTGTATTATAAATAGATATAAATCTTTTAATTCCATGAGTGTGGCGCAGTTTAGCCAAAAATGGCTTTTGTGCCATTAAACACAAACAAATGTAACTCATCTAGAATATTTTGACGACTGTAACGAGTTTATTTCAAAATAACAACAAGGTAATGAACCTCTCATCACAAACACTAGGTTATTTCTATCCATCCCAAAGGATGAATCTTTATTTTCCGTTTTTGAGGGTCCCCATATGCACTGAAAAATCTATTCCAGATTTACAAATTGAACGAAAAAAAATTCATTGATATTTAAATAATGGATTAATAATTGACAAGCGTTTATTTTTGCTTATGCCAAAAATTTTTATCAGCAACTTTTTTTTTCAAAAAATTTAGTACCCTGGCACTTTTTCATAAAGCAAAAGAATGTAAAATTGCGTTTTAAACAAATTCATCCATCAAAAAGCTAATTTCTGAAGAGCAAAATGATATCGAGTAAAAACTGAATGATAAAAATGAAATCTTGCAAACTGTGTTTTATGAAGACTCTTATCTCAACTTGTCATTAACTTCTAGCTACTCTGCTGAAAAAAACTTAGTAATAAAAATATTTAAAAAAAAGATGAAGGGGAAATAAAAAAAGACTATTGTAAAATCAAAATGATGTTGATGAGGATCGATCGCCAGATTACCTTTGCCAATTTTTTTTTTAAATCCAGCATTTTTAATATCTTTAAACAAGGATGAAAATTTAAGACATTTCTTACCAGGAAAACATTTATTAATCAAGCAAAGTAAGAAAGGAATTTTTGTATTTGGCTAATCAATAACGATATTAAATTATCATATTGAATGTTTTGAAGATTGGTTCGATTTTTCGAGAGAAATTGTTTTATCCAACTTAAACCAAATATTTGAATTAGATTTCACTGTCCATTCAACCTTTCTAAAAGATATACTGAAATCGAAGAAGCTTACAATAAAAGCCAAAATTAATACTATGAATTTCTGTTTCAAATCTGAAGATTTTTGGTCGATAGATATATGAAAATATTTTAATGCACACCGTTGTTTTAATTTATTATATACTCCGTTCCCACATAAAACAAGAGCTATTTAAAGCCAAAAAAATCTGAAAGTAAATTTGTGCGTATCCTAAATGAAGTGTTTTGGTATTCGCGACTCATAATGCTGACTAAAATAATTCTGGTATTTATCTATCAAAAATAAGAGAAAACCGCCATTTTTGAATTTCTACGTTGAACTTATTCCAATATTCATTAATGCAGTTCAAAAATGTCATTTTGATTTTTTTCTTATTTTGACATATTTTCGATAGTGAAAGATTTCTAAGAACTTTAGAGCTCCAATTATCTTTGAAATATTCGATATTTGATGAACTCTTTGAAGTACAGTACTTTTTTTTTGCCAAAAACAGAAGTGCGCACTTGATGGAATTACAAGAATATAAAACACAATAATGGTAGTATTTTATACATATAAGCAGTCTTAAGTTATTCAGGTGCGTGCTATTCTAAGCTCTTCAACTTTCACTAAGCTCTCCAGCTTTCGCTCAACTTAAAATGAAAGGAAATAAATGATCGCTTAATAAATTGATTTGCTACATAAATTTACTACTACTCATACTACTCAGTTCGAAAATACGTCCTGGTATACTGCCAATGAAAATCGATATTTTGAGATCTAGTCTCCAAGTTTCCAAATTAACGATATAAGAATATTTCAATCGTGACTATTAAAAATATAAAAACAAGGTATATCGCAAATAATCGCTTAATAAATTGATTTGCTTTTTAAATTTATTACTACTCATACTACTGCTCATATTTCGGAAATGCGTCTTGAAATACTACCAATGAAAATCATAATTTTGGGACCTAATCTCGAAGCTTCCAAACTAATGATATAAGAATATTTAAATCATGACTATTAAAAAATACAGAAGCAAGGTATATCGCAAATGATCGCTTAATAAATTGATTTGTTACATATATTTACTACTGCTCATTTCGAAAATGTATCTTGGTATACTGCCTACGAAAATTTTGAAAATGTATCCTGGTATACTGCCTACGAAAATCATTACTTTGAGACCTAGTCTCGAAGGTTCTAAACTAAAGATGTCAGAATATTTAAATCATGACTGTTAAAAATATAGAATCAAGTTATATAGAGCAATATATAATTTTGTTGGAGATAGAAGCTTTATACAGAAAAAAAACCCCATATATTTTTCATTTAACAAATCCACTCCAAAAATTCAGACTTTCGAAAAGTATATTCCTCGAAATTCATTGCGTTATATCGAGGTTTGACACATATATGGATGATTATTCGTGTTCTTTCCTTTTTGAAGTATTAATTCATATTTATATTTTGGAAAAAAAGATACCATTTGGAGCCCTCTTCAATTTTGATGGAGAAAAATGTTTGTTGCCCCATTTTGATAATGGAAGAAGATACGAAAGTATAATATGTCGGCAGTAAGAAATATCCCACACTGAAAAAAAAAAAACCTAAGAACAAAGCCTCCTCCAATTATCTATAGCCGACTTCCACCACTCAGTCACAGCGTATATCCCTCTTGGGATAACCCCCCGTAACAAATGAAGAAATATAACGCGCCTAACTTCTCTGCGCTTGCTGGAGATATTTTAAAACGTAGCCTTCGCAAAAATAAGGCAAAAGAAACGAAAGAGGGCATTAAATTAAAGACAGCGCGGTTTATTGAAAACCAAGAAAATGGTTTATGCGCTTTCTTGAATAAAATAGTTAATTTGGAAGTTTATGTCTTTAAATTCTCGCCTGGGAAATCCAGAAGGGTTAAAGTATAGGTTTGATAAATGCTTCACTCTTTGGGGAATTTTTTCGTTTAAATTCTAATTCCGTCAAAACTATTCTATTTAAGCTTATAGGGAGGGGATGTTTTTTCTAGTTGAAATTTTTTTAAATGAAGGAACTTTTGCGAGTTTTGTCGAACATTGTTTTAATATACATATTGGACGAATTATTTTTTTAATATACAAAACACATTACTTTGGAAACAGTTTTCATGAGATTTTATATTTATTCTGTTCTGAGTAAACAGCCGCTATCAAAGTACGTATCTTATGCTATTTTTTAAAAATATTTTTTTCACAGTTATTTATTCAGGAAGATTCAGAAAGTAATGAGTTTGAGTAAAGAGTTAGGAAAAATTAGAATTAGAAGAATAACTTTATCTTTATTTTTTATATTTGTGTATTCACAACTATTTTTTAAAAATATTTATTAGTAGGAAAGCCTTTCTGGACGTACGTCGGTTTGCTTCAATTAACAGTTTTCTAGATATCGGATCGAAAGTCGGTGGTTAAATATTGCATATATAATATCATCGTCCACGGCCGTCTGTAATCCTTATTGGATTTTAAAAATATCTTCTTATCCTTTTATCAGCATCATTATCGGATATGAAAATTCTGACTTCTATTGTGGTTTTTTTAATGTTTAGATTGACTGATTTTTAAGTGTACGGATAAACCTGAGATTGTAGAAAATCCTTTGCATGTAGAGTATTTGCAGCGGAGTGATCCACCTACTTTTGGCCAATCTTCTATGTCCCTCTTCCTCTAACTTTCTCTACAAAAATAACATAAACTAAACGTATAGTAAAAAAAAAAAAAAAAATTCGGAAACTAGAAATAAAATAACTGCAAATTAATTTAAATTTCTATCATATGGTTTGGGAAGATTATTTGGGGTATTTGATATAAATTGCACATAAATTAAAAGAAACACAAAAAACAAACCATTTTCCCACTCATTATCGCTTTTATAAGCAAAAAATCTCAGATTAATTATAAAAAAATATTCAAGAAATCGCACGTTTCTTCCAACCACAACAAACAGCGGAATGACAATTTTAATCCCGCTATAATGATTGTAACATTTGATAATTTTTGACAGCTGCGTTCCTTATTACGCAATAGTTGAGAAAAAAGTTGCCAGCAATAACAAATTTAGAGTACACCTGCTCTGAGTACAATTTTTTGTTCACTAAATGTTATGATGAGAATTTCCATCATCATGCAAAGAAGGGTTAAATATAAGACAAATCTCTTTTTTTCCCAATAACTCAAGACAAAAATAGTATCTTCCTTTTTTAATAACTTACAAGATGGTAACTATGCCATTAAAACAGTAAAATACAGATCCGTTTTCCAACCCTATTTTGATATTATTATTCTCTCTTGTTATAATATACACTGCTGCGTAGCCTTAAAAAGTATTGAATAAAATTATTTTCAATATTGCCTGTAAAAGTGAGACAGGTTCTTCTTTACAGACAAACAGACGACTTTTATTGTCAGTCAGCAACTATTGTCCCTCCTGAGCATCGAATCACCTTTTATTCGGCATCACGGGTATTCATATGTATATACACACCCCTTTCCTTTTTTCTGTTTCAGTATTTTGACGATATTGCAGGCATTTTACCTCTGCATCGCCTCTATACGTTCCATCTTACAAAGCCTCGGAGCGATTGTTATACAACAATCGAAGGAGAGATCTCTAAAAACGTATACAATCCTCTGTATGAAAGAATGCTATTCCTTCCAAAGAAAAAGAATCTGAGAAGGGAAAAAATACAGATGGATGTGAAAAAAAATAATAAAAAGCAAAACGTAGAGATGTTCGCGGGCGCCTGTTTGGAACATCCTACCTCTTTTCTCCAACCACAATTTCTAAGAATATATCGCTCGGCCAATCCCCACCATTCCCTTTAAAAGATACTTACGACACGGCCATAGATGCGTTATACTTCCTCCTCGTAACATCCGACTAGGTCATTGTGAAAGGGCATCAGTTTATGCTGTGCGAGGAAGACATACGTATGTGGAAAAAGAATGAGGACATATTTGTCACTGTTCATATCGCAAATGAAGGATGAGAAAGACATTTTTATATTGTTAGTCGGTATGTAATGGTGTTAGGATTCAATGGTTTTCTGCTGCCGCATAGCTTATTCGTGCGTATATTTTCAGATCAGTGGTTAAGGGAGGCAGATAGAGTTCTCTTTTTTCTCCCGGGCTCACATTTTTTGGTGAAAATAAATAGGGCTAAAAGGAAGTTTCAGAGACAGCGCCATTCTTGTGTATTACATCACGCTATTCAAAAACTGCTGCCGCTAAAAAAGGGCTCTAAAAGGCCTGATAGATCAAATTCTTCAGAAGTGATTCATCTTAGAGAACGATTTAAAAAGTTTTCTTTTATCCTTTGGAATAAGAAAATTGTTCTTGGAATAAAAATTACTCTACACAAATCATTTTACTTTTTAAAAGTATTGGAAATGTAATGTGATTTGAAACCGTAATCTTCTTCCTTGAGAAGCATTTAGAAGTTATTTATTTAATTTTTAATTCTAAAAGGAAAAATTGGCTGTTGAGGAAATTTTGCATTTCCATATTTGAAGTTTATAAATACATTTTTGAGTAGAATTTTCAATCGTTGCTTACATTTAAAATCCTAATCCTTCTCACTGAGAAACATTTAGAAATTACTCGTTTTAATTTTTAATTCTAACAGAAAAAATTAGCCGTTGAAGAAATTTTGCATTTCTATATTTGAAGTTTCTAAATACATTTTTGAGTAGAATTTTCACCCATGGTTATTCGTTTAATTTTTAATTCTAACAGGAAAAATTGGCTGTTTAGGAAATTTTGCATTTCCATATTTGAAGTTTCTAAATACATTTTTGAGTAGAATTTTCATCCATTGCTAGCATTTGATATCCTATTCCTCCTCATTGAGAAACATTTAGGTTATTCGTTTAATTTTTAATTCTAACAGGAAAAATTAGCTGTTGAGGAAATTTTACATTTACATATTTGAAGTTTCTGAATACATTTTTGAGTAGAATTTTCAACCATTGCTAACATTTGAAATCATAATCCTCCTTGAGAAACATTTAGAAGTTATCGTTTAATTTTTAATTCTGACTAGAAAAAATTGGCTGTTTAGAAAATTTTGCATTTGCATATTTGAAATTTCTAAATACATTTTTGAATAGAATTTTCAACCATTGCTAACATTTGTGTATATTTTAACTAAATTGCTTGTAAAATAAATAAAATCCATTATCTGTAATCCGGAATTAAATAGGATGAATCCATTAACAGTACACAATATCGCTGCCGATAATGAAGGCTATAAAAATGTTGTTTGTGATCATTTTACCCATTGCACTCGCTAAAGCGATTCGATAAATAATTATTCTCCTAATACAAAGACTTATTTATTGCTCCAAAAATAAAAATGCACAGTTGTTTAAAGTTGAATTTCTCGGAAAAAGTAATCTACCTTTTCTTACTACTATGTAAGAAAAAGCATTTTTAACAATGAAAATTTTTAAAAATAAATAAAACATCGAAGTGATGTATCGTTTTGAATGATGCTTGAAAGCAAACATCCGAGTTCAAAGACTTACGTACTCGAATTTCAACTTTTTGCACTCCGAAATTTAATGAGATACATTACTATATATATGTGAGTATAAGGATTTTTTTTTATTTTCTTCGAGATCTCAGAAATAGTTATAAGTTTGTTATAGTTCCTAAAATTTAATGTGAAAGCTTTTGCTTTTATAAGGTTTTTATAATAATCATTATCCAAGAAGAATCTGGAAATGATGCATCCTGCACAATGGCAGTCAGATTGGATATAGGATTGCGAGGGGTCAGCGCATCATGTTTTAGCCAGCCGTGTAATGATTTAGTTATATTGGCCAGCACAAAGTATCCTGAAATCAACACAAAATTATCAAAATAGAAGTGAGTCAAAGGGGATCATTAAAAGGAAAATTAACAATAGTATCTCTATTGCTATATTATTATTTTTCAATTTTTCTTTAAACTTATAAAAAAAACAAGTATTATTTGGAACTTCATAATAAGTTTATATCAAAACAAGAACATATCATAAAATTTATTCCCTGCTTCCTCATGAAAATGGAAAATTGTTATAAAATTCCGCCATTAGTTTTTCAAGGAAATTTTCAAAAAGATAAAGATAGATAATATGAAGGAATTCTAAGATTTTAAATTTACAGCGGATACTTCTGACGTGACTTTTTTTTTACAAAACAATTACTCCAGACTTATTATTACCTTTTCCCCCGAGATCTGCGAAAATTATTTTCTAATTATATTTTATTA